>CAUYPK010116435.1:0-170740 GCA_963574355.1 Loris lydekkerianus | reverse complement strand
TATTAGTGATATTGGTCTATAATTTTCTTTTCTTGTTGGGTCTTTCCCTGGTTTGGGGATCAAGGTGATGTTTGCTTCATAGAATGTGTTGGGTAATATTCCTTCTTTTTCTATATTTTGGAAGAGGTTTAGTAATATAGGTGCTAGTTCTTCTTTAAAGGTTTGGTAGAATTCTGACGTAAAGCCATCTGGTCCTGTGCTTTTCTTTTTAGGGAGATTTTGTATAGTTGATGCTATTTCAGAACTTAATACAGGCCTGTTCAACATTTCCACTTCATTCTGGCTAAGCCTTGGTAGGTGGCATACTTCCAGGTATTGGTTGAATTCTTTCAGATTTTCATATTTCTGAGAGTAGAGTTTCCTGTAGTATTCGTTAAGGATTTTTTGAATTTCTGAGGGGTCTGTTGTTATTTCATCGTTACCATTTCTGATAGATGAAATTAGAAATTGTACTCTTTTTTTTCCTGGTTAGATTGGCCAAAAGTTTATCTACTTTATTATCTTTTCAAAAAACCAACTTTTGGATTTATTGATGTGTTGTACAGTTCTTTTGTTTTCAATTTCATTTAATTCTGCTCTGATTTTGATTATTTCTTTTCTTCTGCTGAGTTTGGGGTTGAATTGTTCTTCCTTCTCCAGTTGCTTGAGATGTCCCATTAAGTTATTAACTTCCTCTCTTGCTGTTTTCTTGAGGAAGGCTTGCAGTGCTATAAATTTTCCTCTTAGGACTGCCTTTGCAGTATCCCAGAGGTTCTGGTAATTCGTGTCTTGATTGTTATTTTGTTCTAAAAATTTGGTGATCTCCTTCTTAATCTCGTCTATAACCCATCTATCCTTCAGCATAAGGTTATTTAGCTTCCGTGTTTTTGTATGGCTATGCAGATTGTTGTTGTTATTAGTTCAACTTTTATTCCATGACTGTCTGAGAAGAAGCAAGGAATAATTTCTATTTTTTAAAATTTGCTGAGGTTAGATTTGTGGCCTAGGATGTGGTTGATTTTGGAGTATGTTCTGTGGGCTGATGAGAAGAATGTGTATTCAGTTTTGCTGGGATGAAATGTTCTGTAGATGTCTGTTAAGTCCAGATGTTGAATGTTTAAGTTTAAATCTAAAATTTCTTTGCTTAACTTCTTTTTGGAGGATCTATCCAGCACTGCTAGTGGGGTTGGTATTAAAATCTCCAACTACTATGGAAGTGAAGGAAATCAAGTTGCTCATGTCTGTTAGAGTTTCTCTTATAAATTGAGGTGCATTCTGGTTGGGTGCATAAATATTAATAATTGAAATCTCATCATATTGAGTATTACCTTTAACAAATATGTAGTTTGCATCCTTATCCTTCCTTATTTCGGTTGGTTTAAAGCCTATTGCATCTGCAAACAGAATTGCAATGCCTGTTTTTTTCTGCTTTCTATTTGCCTGGAGTATAGATGACCATCCCTTCACCTTAAGTCTATATTTGTCTTTTAATGTAAGATGTGATTCTTGGATGCAGCAGATATCTGGCTTGAGTTTTTGTATCCAGTCAGCCAACCTGTGCCTCTTTAAAGGACAGTTTAAAGCATTCACTTTAATTGAGAATATTAATAAGCCTTTCGAGAGTCTGGTGGACATTTTTAATCCTTTTGTGACTGTGGAAGTTGGAATTTGATCAAAATTTTCTGGATGGGTTTACTTTTGTGGTGTAGGATTACACTGGTCTTTATGGAGGATAGGTCTGAGAATATCCTGGACAGCTGGTTTAGTTATGGCAAATTTCTTCAACATGTGAATGTCATTAAAGTATTTAATTTAGCTGTCATAAATGAAACTCAGTTTAGCTGGGTACAGGATCCTGGGTTGAAAGTTATTTTATTTTAGGAGATTAAAAGTTGATGACTATCCTCTTATAGCTTGAAAGGTTTCAGCAGAGAGATATACAGTATCTCTTGCCCTTGTAGGTGATGGTTTTCTTTTATCTGGCTGCTTTCAGAATTTTCTCCATCATATTAACTTTAGGGAAATTGATTATGATGTGTCTGGGGGATGTCTTATTTGGGTTGAGTCATGCTGGAGTTTTGAAACTGTCTGCAATCTGAATTTCAGAATCTCTTGGCATGTCTGGAAAATTCTCCTTCATAATCTCCTGGAGAAGAGACTCTGTGCCTTGTGAAGCCACTTCATAGCTTTCGGGGATCCTTATAAGACGCTTATTGGTTTTCTTTGAATTATGCCCGATCTCTCTGAGAGAGTGATTTGTTTTTGCCCTCCATTTCTCTTCCTCTTTGAGAGTTTGGGAGTGTTCGAAAGCTTTGTCTTCGATGTCAGAAGTCCATTCTTCTGCTTCCTCCATTCTGTTACTAAGGGATTCTATGTGTTTCTCACATCTTTGAGGGATGCAACTTCTTGTCTCAATGTGTCAAAATTTTTGGTTATTTGGTCTTTGAATTCATTGAATCCTTGAGATATCTTTTGGGTTACTGCTTGGAATTCTAATTCGATCTTATTTGCTATCCAGATTCTGAATTTGATTTCTAAAATCTCAGCTATTTGTTTGTGTATAGGATCTTGTGGTGTGTCTGTCCCATTGATCCTTGGGGCAGTTGATCTACTCTGATTATTCATATTGCCAGAGTTTTTCCTTTGATTTCCTCTCATGATTGTTTTTCACCGTTGCCTTTGGCTGTCCTCAGAGTTGGGGAGGTGTATCTACAAGATTAGAGCACAGTGGTATCATTCTATTGTTCCTGGATCTTTGTAAGGAGTAACCCTGTGTAGTTCCTCTGGGGCTGCCCCAGCCAGGGAGTACTCGTTTTGGAAGCAGCTCCGGAGTGTGACACACCCAGATCCAGCAACAGGGTGAGAGGTGGTGCGTACGGTTCTGGGAGTTCCTGGCGCCCAGTGACTTGTGCACATAGAGTCCAAGGCTCCAGCAGTCTCTGGCCAGGAGAAGGGCTTCACGCAGAGGTGGGGAGGGCTCCGGAGGGCACGGGACTACCAAAGTTCCTGGCCAGACAAGCGGGCCAGTGTGGAGGCAGAGAGGGTATAGGAGGGAGGACGCAGGGTTGTGCGGCTCCTGCTGCTCTTGGTTAGGGCATGCGGAGGCCTGGTGTGCACAGGTCGCGGGTTGGGGGTCATGTTGTAGCTCTTACAGAGGTCCAGGCAGCGCCAAGTCCAGGACTTTGAGGTTGGTATGAGCTGTGATGCCATGGCACTCTACAGCCCGAGGCTCCAGTGTGCCAAAACCCGTCTCACTCTGCCCCTGAGGGTTAAGGCTGTAAGGCAGCTCAGTCACTAGGTTACTCGCTCTGCCAATCCTTGCTCTGCGACCCTCAGGGCAGATCTTGCTGGGGCAGTTCTCTCACAATGGCTCCCTGTGGCCCTCAGCCGAACACTATTAGCTCCGTCCGGCTCAGTGGCCCAGTCTGGGGCCCTAGACAATGCCCAAAGTTCTCTGCACTCCAGCTCAAGCTCTCCCCAAGGCAGTTCAACTGAGTGCCAAGTCCAAAAACACTGAAACAGTTCACAGGTAAGGCCTTTCCGGTTTGCAGTCTCACTGCTGCTTGTACTTACAGCTGCTGGCGGGATTAGGTCGATCAAACACACACAACCACTTGCCAGCTTTTCACTGTTTTTGTCCTCCTCTTGGGGTCCCTTGCTGACTCCCTATATTCTCAGGGGGATGATTATAGGCAGATCCCACCAGCCAGAGATGCCTGCAATCTTATTCCCCCAGACTCACTGTCCTAATCTTCTAATTTCAAATCCTAAGATAGTCTCATGACTTTTTTCTGACTTACTAACTAGAATGTATAGGATGTGCCTGCTTTTCCTGATGACTTCAGAATTGCTATGTCGTCACAACCACATGAGGACATGCTGGTCTCTGGGCTTGCCTTTCGGATGTTCTTGTCTCTTCCTCTGACACACAACCATCAGCTGCTGCTGTCACTGTTCCTCTTCTGATTGTGACCTCATGTTTTCTCTTTCCTATCCTTTGGTCCCTCTCTTCTTCGTGGCCTCTACCGCTTAACATGCCTATCTAAAACAATGCTCCACAGAATACAAAGATAAATTATATACAAGTTGAGCTATACTGACCCCAAAATAAAAAATGCTCCAAAATTCAGGTTTCTGGATTAGGGATGCAGTATATTTTGCAAATATTCCAAAGGAAAAAAAAAGTTCCAAAAATCCAAAACACTTCTGCTTCCAAGAATTTCATATAAAGATACTGAACCTATATTTCAAATTAGAGTGTATACAGTTGAGGATTAGGGCCTAAACAGCAAAATATAAAATCTTTGCAATTATTTGGGGACATTTAAGTATAATTTTAGTGTGTTTCAAACAGCTGAATTTGTCATAGCCCAACCCAAACACAAATGCCACCTGTCCACATGTGCATGACCATGGGAGTGCTTCAATGCTCGTATCTGTGTGAGTGATGAATGTGTGGGGGGCAGTTATCATAACCAAGTTATTTTAAGTGTTTTATTCAGTAGTTTTGAATATATAGATTAAAGTGGCCAATGTTTTTTAATTTAAAAACTTAAATATGATTTAATAAACTTTGTTTTATTTTTAAGACAGGGTGTTGCTCCACTTCCCAGGCTAGAGTACAGTAGCATCATCACAGCTCATAGCAACCTCAAACTCCTGGGTTTGAATGATCATCTTGCCTTAGCCTCCCAAGTAGCTGGGACTACAGGTGCCTGCCACCACGTTGTGTTGATTTATTTTTATAATCTTGCTCAGGCCTGAATACCTGGCCCCTAGGGATTCTCCCGCCTCAACCTCCCAGATGCTAGGATTACAGGTATGTGGCAACTTGTCAGGCCAGATTAATGCTTCTATTTAAAAAAATCAAAATGTTTGAGGGTGGTGGCTATGGCTCAGAGGAGTAGGGCACCGGCCCCATATGCCGGAGGTGGCGGGTTCAAACCCAGCCCCTGCCAAAAACTGAAAAAAAAAAAAAAAAAAAAAAAAAAGTTTGCGATTAGAACATTTTTGTGTTTCTATAATAGAAATGTTTTAGTTGAGATTATACTTTGAACTTAGCTTGTTTCCAATTATAAGTGGTAAAGGAAAATGTTTTCAGGCAGTGGAGGAAAAAAATCTGTATTCAATATTCTTTCCAATATAAATTGGGATTCCAAGTTTTCTGGAGAGAAAACTGATATTATAAAATTAAATTTAAATTTAAAACTCTAGAATATTGCAACAATTTTTCCAAATGCAGGAAGTGAGAAGAAACAAAAGCAAAACCTTTAAGATAGCATAGCAAGACTAATTACTCATAGTGGGCATATTTAATGATTTCCATCACTATTTTATAAGGTGGCAGGAGCATGCAAAGTTTAATACAAGGATTTTGTTTTTTAATTTAAACAATATTTACAGGATTTCAAAAGTCAGTATATTAAGTCTTGAAGGAAAATCTACCTTAAATATTTTAAAATTTAATGAGAATGGAAGAAAATAAAATTTTATTCTATCCTTCAAAGCATCTCTTTACTACAAATATTAAATAGAGAAATAGCACCATCTTACAAAAAATGTAAGAATCAGAGTAATGATCCTGATTCTGGTCCTTTATACTCCACCAGGGAACATCTGGAACAGCTCAGCCCAGTCTGACACTAATCAAAAGGAACATTAAAGCAGGTAGGACAGCAACCACAGGAGCAGCCAGGCCCAAGCGCCAGGGCACCTGCACTCTGCCGAAGCAGCCTGTGGCATAAACTCTTGGTTGTTTATGGCCATTTCAGCTACAGCACATAATTCCTAGCTTTTGGGGCAGCTTGCTCTAGCGAAGCTTTGCTCTGACCAAATTTTACGCATATGAGGAATAAGCTTCTTCTAGAATACACTCTCCCAAAGGAATGTATTTATTATTCCTTTATTCCTACTGCTGGCTGGAACCCAATGAAAACCTGGAGCTGCCTCAGGCCCAGAGACAGGAACGTTACATATAGCAAAGTTGCCTTGGCTAGCAATGTACCACTGCTTCCTGGACTGTTTTGTGAGAGAGGATCATATTTTCATCTTGTTTAAGCCACTGTATTTTGACGTCACTGTTACAGCTGCGAAACCCAAGGCCCAATTAACACACAGATTTACAATAGAGCTGTGTTAAAGTGTCTAGCTAGCTGCCTCAGCTCCTATTCTAAAGCTTAGAACCTCCCAAACAAAGTATATTCTGAATACCTTTACTGGGTTGCAAGCATCTTCATTGGATTTTGCATCTGGAAGGCTGGGACTATGTTGTCTTTATCTTTTTATTTCTCTGAAAATATCTGATACAGGGCCAACTCACAGAGGGGAAGGATAGGGGAAAAAATTTTAAGCTGTAGGCTTTAGGGTCTGAAAATCCTCTAGAGCTGAATCCGTTGGCAATTGCTGAACTCTACAGATATCAAGTTTGGTCATGTAACACATATTAACTGAGTGTCTATTATGCAGCAGGTCCCATTCTAGGAACAAAGACTTGTGCTATATTTATATATAATGTATACATTCTAGTAAATTAGAAGTTTCACAAACTCTCTGAGCCTCAGCTTCCTCGTCTGTAAAATGGGAATATCGATTGCAATAAATTTACAGGACTATTGTAAGGATTAGATGAGGTGACCTATATCAAGTGGTCAGTACCACCCTTTGGTACTCTACAGATATTCATTGAAATGCTATAGTACAATAGCAGTATTCAGCAAGTAAAAGAAGTCAGAGGTTTGCTATGTCCATCAGAGTTTGGTATTCATTTTCTTACAGGAATTCTAGACTTGTCTTACTGACAAGTTTATTGGGCATAACATAGAGAACTTGGGGCTAATATTAAAAACTAAAAATATTAATTCCTCTTTGTAAAGCTATTTAAGTAAGTGAACAAACTCTTTTCCATAAGATGAGCTGACAATCTTTACAGAGTTCGCAGTAGAGCATTACCCACTTCATTAGGACGGCTGCAGTCCTGGAGCAGAGCGGATTGCTGCTGTGAATCTGCCTACACTGTGATCCAAACCTACCTTCCAATCAGCCACAGCTCATCTTCTCAAAACAATGACTGCTTCTCAAAAGCAGCAGAGCCCTCTGTCAGAACAATGGCATTAGACTAATCTAGACTGCAGAATGATCAGATGCACTATGGGTCAGGAGTCATCCTAGAGTGGGTTCCAACTGAAGAAAAGGGGGGATTCTATCAACTCACCAAACAAAACTGCAAGACTGGGAATTGAAGATCTCTGGTAGACGAAGATGAAAAATAAACTTAATGTTCTGCAGGAAACAAAGAGCAAGAGAGTAAACAGTACTCCCACACAGGGCGGGTGGCTTCATTTCGCTATAGCAATTTCAGGGGCAATTAGATTTGAACACCAGCTTTATCACTAAAATCCCCAAAGAATGATAAAACTTCAATATTGATGAAATCCCTGGTAAATGAGATAGCTTTGTGTCTGAATAGGTACTTGACCAGTTATTAAACATCAAGCAGTTTATCAGATTTTAAATATTTGATCTAAACGAAGCCTCATAACAACCTATAAACTGGGCTTATTATTGTAATTTTACAGAAGCAACAGGCCATGAGAAGTTAAAGAGCATGCCTCATATGGTAACGTTGTTTGGAGGAATCTGAATCCAAATCCAGGTCTCTTTGACGTCAATGCCTGCATTCTCCCTACCATACTAAGACAAACTTTAAAATTTTACTAAATTCTTCAGAGAAGTATAGAGACGCACTGTAAATTTACTGATGAGTCAGAATGATCAAATTAGCACTATAAATAATAATGAAGGTAACACTTAAAAATATTCACTATGGCACAGTGATGTCCTGAGACATACTGAAGCCTCCAGGGGTCCATGTGCCTCTTGTACAGGGTTCTGGGGGCCAGCTGGTGGCCTGGAAGCTCTGGCTGACGGACTGATGAGCCCACCCAGCCACAATCGCCAGGGTGTTCTGTAAAGCAACTAGGAAAGAGCTATTCCTGTTCCTTGGCTCAGTTTGTCCTTGTTGGGAGCCGCCTCTGACTGGCTTTCAGGTGGCCATCTGACATACTTCTGAGCTGTCAGGGTGCTTGCCCTTCACCTTGCCAATGCTAATGTGCCATGTGGAATCAAATTCACTGCACTGGTTGACATGGTTTTCTCACAGTTTTTTAAAATCTTATTCTGGGCTTATTTTGAGCAGTCAAAATGCTAGCTAAAACCGTCACAGACTAGCAAACGAGATCTTGTACTCTGCAGTATCTGTGGCCCATCTATTCTATGTTATTGTGAATTTCTAGTCTGCCTGGATAAAGGACTTTGAAGCTGGCACATATTTTTCATATACAAGAATTGAGTTGAAAATGTCTCCATATTTTTTACATAGTGCTAGTCACAAAATAAGACAGCCCTAATTACTACATTTACCTTCTTCTGTGTAGGAATATATCATAAGGGAGGATACCGATGTGAGCTCTGACAGTTCAAATAAATCAGTCAGAGTGATTACAGTTGGCTTTGGATTGAATCCAGGTTACAGAAAGCAAGAATAGATTTGGGGTATGCACCATCACAGCAGTGACAAACTCCCCACTTCTTTGTAAAAGCACCAGTATTTGTGCAGGCTTAGACATGACTAAAGCTACGTTTTCCATGAAATATTGCTGGAAGCATTTAAAAGACTGAAAATATAATTCTGTTAGCACAGATGTCTCTTCCCATCCCCCAAAAGAGTGTGACATCACTTCAAAATACCGTCAGTCTGCTGGCACCAAACTGTTGGGTGGGAGGGGCCGATGTCTACACTAGTAGAAGCAGCCCAAGTTTGGCACAGTCCTAGTCAAGATTCAAGGATCTCTACTTCACCTTAGAATTAAAAAAAAGTTCCAAATTTGAATGAATCCCTTTAGCTACTAATTTTGTGCAGAATTGATTTTTCTAATAGAAAAGAGAAAAGTATCAGGTATATGGTCCGGCTTGGTGATTCGTGCCTATAATCCTAGTACTCTGGGAGGCCAAGGTGGGTGGAATGCTTGAGTTCAGGTTTGAGGCCAGACTGAGCAAGTGAGACCCCATCTTTAAAAAAAAAAAAAAAAAAAAGCTAGGCATTGTGATGGGTGCCTGTATTCCCAGATACTTGGAAAGCTAAGGCAAGAGGATCACTTGAGCCCAAGAATTGGAGGTTGGGCTATGACGCCATGGCACTCTATCAAGGGTGACAAAGTGAGACAGAGTCTTGCACACACAAAAAATATCAGGTATAAGCTATTGTATAGTATACATGTCTTGAGGAAACTTTTAAATTTTACTTTGAATATCTGCTCCCCCTCCTGATAAACTGCTTTTTTGGGGGGTGGGGGGTGTTTTTTACTTCCTTCTTCACCTCTCCTAGGTAATTAATATGAGTTTAGGTTCACTAATGTATTTGTATTTTATTTCATGAAATGCCAACATTTTCAACAAACATGTACTCAACAAGGAATAAAAGCTAACATACAGTATTGGAGTCTATTCTAAACTCTGGAATATTCTTATCTCTAGAATGTAGTGGAAAGCATCCTTGGAGGGGGGCTGTTCAAACAACAGGTTATTTCACATATTTTTCTGCAACTTTCTTCTCGTACTTAATGATACTTTGTGCAATCCCTCCAAGGCAGCTGGTAAAGATTTATCAGAGGAATGTCTTAATGAGATTTCTAGAAGGAGCTGGCTTTGCAGAATTGCTTCAAGATGACACAACCTATATCTCCATGGGTCTAGCTGGACATTGATATTTCTCAGCATAAAGGCTGGTAGAGATGTGATCAAACCTTTCCTTGTCTTTGGTTGGAAACCCTTCCATGGACCAAGTCTTAGCCTGGGCCCTCCACCTTTTGGCAATCTTTAATTTGGATCTTGGTCCTTATTTAGTGGCCCTGGGTTAGAAGGGTTAGAAAATGGTGTTTCCATCACATATTATCTTAGATAAAATGACCAGACAACGTTTATCGAACACTTATTATTGTTAGTAGGTTTGAGGACACAGGAAGGCCCACCGAGGTTACCTGCTCTAGGTGACACAGCTTAGCAGGGATGCAGCTGGAAGCTCCTGCTCTTAACCACTGTGCCCATCCATACTTCTGGATCTGAACACTGCTGATTAGTTTCACAACCATGATTCACCTGCAAGTCTTCCATGTCTTGTAATCAATATGATTTAACTTATGTTTCTTTTTTCCTCTGTTGACTTTAGCCAATGGTAACTTTTTATTACTTTTATGAAGGCTTTTTTTTAACCAGTCATTTTATTTTGTGGTTTTAGAACCATTAAACACTTTATGCTAAGAAACTTGGAAAACACAGGGAGAAAAACACCTACAGATATCTACTCAACATTTAGGAGTCATTCCTTCTGTTTTATTAATGAGATCATGTGTTTGTGGGCATATACATGAATATGCATTTCTACAGCAAAAGTGGATCATTCCATACTTACGTTAGATGTTTTATTTTTTCATCCATATTTATGCCCCATTTCATTAAAAATTCCTTAAAAAGGTGATTTTAATGGCTGCAAAAAGCATATATGCACTATAATGTAATCATTTTACTTGTGATGGTCAGGTTGTTACTAATTTTTAGTTATTATAAATATCACCATAATTAGTGTCTTTGTGCTAACATTTAACATTTCCTTAAACTGAATCCCTGGAATTGGAATTTCTGGATTACAGACATAAACATTTCGAAGGCCTTTACTACAGATCATTGAAGTGCTTTCCAAAGTAGTTTTGTCAGACCATTTTCACCAATACTACATAAACTTGTTTATTTCACTATGCTCAGTTTTTTGATTTGCTGTTTACAGTATAATAGGCAGACATATTCTTGGTATTTTAATGTCTATTTCCATAATTACTAGTGAGGTAAAACGTCGTTTCACATGTATATTTGTCATTTGTATATCTTCTTTTATCAACTGTCCACTGATGTCAAATACCTTCTTTTCACCAGGTAGTCCCTATTTCACCCTAATGATTCCTAATGACAGCACAGACTGCATTTGTTTAACCACTCGCTAATAGGTACCTGAGAAACTCCTGTTGCTTACCTTGTCCTGTGCTCTGGACAGAATTCTTATCCATTGTAGTCAAGAGCTCCTTTGAGAATATTCTTACAAGATTTTTTCTAAGTTAGCACATATTTTAAATAAGCAAAGTTGCATTACCAATACTAATATTTCAAGCACAACTGAAAAATGCTACTAGGTCTAAGAAAATGATAACATGTATAGAAATTTTGTCTCAGCTTAAACTGCACTTTTACTTTTGTATCTTGCAAATTCAATAAACCATCAAACCACGATTCATAGATTAAAGTTACCAGGTATTTAAGTGCTGGAACAATGAAAAATGCCATTGCCTAAATGAAACTGCATTGACTGGAATTCTCCACATATGGTGCCAAATTGCGTAACGGTTGTCACTGTTATCAAGAGTGAATCAGAACAATGGCCAATAGTGACAGTCACCAGATTAGCATATCAACCTGAACTACTTGAAGGAATATATAGCTTGAGGACCATGCTAAGCAGGAAAGCAGAGAACAGCAAAATCTGATTGGTATTACCCCATAACCTTTGATCCCGGGATTGGAATCTTAACCAAACAAGAAAAGATCCACTAGTTATTGTAAATACTAGAAATTTTTCATTCTTAAGTCTTAAATTTAATTCCTCCCTAAAAGAGAACATATATTTTTAGATTATTAATATTACATCAGCTTAATCTGAGAATTGAAAACTGATTCAAGTTAAAATATCACACTATATATATAAGCTTTCTAATTCCATAAAACAATTAGTTTTTACAGTTTATAATCTGACTTTACCCCAATTCCACTTAGAAAGAACAACTTTTCAGGATACATTTGAAGCACTTTTTAAAAACATGAAATTATAAATATCAACCGTATTTAAAAGCACATCATGTTAAATTTTTTATGTACTTTTTTGGAACTAGTTTTTAAATTTTAAATTGTATGTCCACCTATCTCAAGTGTACACTTAAAATTGGCTTATCAATGATTGCATGATGCTTTTGGTTTTCAATAATATTTTCTCTTATACAGATGTTATGCAATAAAACTCCAATGTTTGGCAAAAAAAAAAGGGGGGGGACGGCTGGCGTGGGGAGAGACAGCAGGCCCAGGAAAGCAATGCCAGCTCTTTGTTCTTACAATGGCAGACCTGGTACACGTGATTGGCCATTCTTCTCAATACTGTTCTACAGGTCTTATAGCAAGGAGGGCTCTCTCCAAGTCTAACAAGAGGGTGTCTGTATAGATTTTTTTTTAATGAGAAATGGAAATAAGTTTTACCACGAGTAAAGAAGTTTGTTTTAAAAAATTATTCAAATACTTTTACATCGATAAAATACATTTGCTCAGTTTCGTAGTTCTGTAGTGCAGATATTAAATGAGCTAAGTATAACAGCATTGTGCTCAGTACCCACAGCTATACAAATACAAGTTTCATAGTCTTACCTACAATCTTCAAATCTTCCCTAATCAATCAGTTTAGAATGATGCCAACAGCAGCAATCGCTAAGATATATTTGTCACATAATCAGAATTCATTTTTATTATTCTTTGCTAACTGAGAAAAAAGAAAAATCAAGATCCTGCTGTTAAGGGCTTATGTTATTGAAAAAAATAGTATTCATCTTATTATGGAACAAATGAGAACATGGCACAATGGAAAACCTCTAGGATGTATGCCCCCCCACCTCAATAGTTATAGCCTTAAAGCAAGAAACACAGGAGGTAGCTAAGGTCACTAATGAAAAAAGGGAAAAGTCAATTTACTCTTTATTGGGCAAAAAAGAGCTGTTGCTATTGTTGAGACAGAATCTCACTCTTGTCGCCCTGGGTATGATTGCAGTGGCATCGTCATAGCTTGTTGCAACCTCAGACTCAGGGGCTCAAGCCATCCTCCTCCCTCAGTTGCTCCCTGTAGCCTGGGACTACAGGCGTGTACGAGAATACATGGCTAATTATGTATTTTTTTACTTTGGGGGGAGACAGGTTCTCACTCTTGCTCAGGCAAGGCTTGAACTCCTGAGCTCAAGTGATCCTCCTACCTCAACCTCCAAGAGTGCTAGGATTAAGGTCTAAGGCAGAATGCCCAACAACAACAAAAAAGCATTCTAAAAAAATAAGACAATTTATGGAAATATTTTTAAAAGGGGAGAAATTGTGGCACTTGTCAACTTTGTGATAGAAATTACTCCTATTTCTAAAGGTATAGATTGTAGAAATGTGAAATATGAATGAAATAATAAGATTTAGTAACTCCTCCAGAATAGTTTATTAAAAGGCTATAGGCAGTGGTTAAGGACCTTGATGTTAATTTAGGCTCCAAGAATGATTTTCGGAAATACTGCAAATGAGATATGCCTATGAAGGTAGATGATACCACATTATCAACACTTTACGGAAGTTCTGCGGCTTTATAGGAATTTTCATATGTAAAAGTCTGCAAATTAAAATATTAAAGCACCTATACATTGAAATGCCTTAAACTCCAACTTTATTTTACTTTTTTGAGAAAGGAGTCTCATTTTGTCACCCCAGTTAGAGTGCCATGGTGTCATAACTCATAGCAATCTCAAACTCTTGGGCTCAAGCAATGTCTGGCCTCAGCCTCCCAAGTAGCTGGGACTACAGGCGCCACAACGCCCAGCTATTTTTAGAGACAGGGTCTCCCTCTTGCTCAGGCTGGTCTCAAACTACTAAGTTTAAGCAATCCACCAGCCTCGGTCTTCCAAAGAGCTAAGATTACAGGAGTCAGCCACCACGCCCAGCAAAACTCCAATTTTTAAAGGAAAATTAAATTTTCATTCAAGAGTAAAAGAGCTGTCAATTCTAAGTACACTATCTTGCAATTTATGATAGCCATTTTCATATTTGAAATCTAACCATATAGGATATAATTGTATAATATGTATTTGTCTTCAAGTTTCAATAATGGGTTCTTTCACATTAAAGTGCTTCTATTATGTGTTAACTCTTGTATTTCCAAGATTTGGTTATATAAAAACCTCAAGATTCTATAAGTTAAGACATACATTTGTCTTTGAACTACTTGAAAAGACCTTTACATTTTAAATGATGTTACTTAGGAATGCCTGAAAAGAAATAATCATAACCTAAATTATGTTTGTACGGTACAGCAGATCCTATCACTTTAGAAATAATACATTCATAAAATATAAACAGTTGAAGTAAGACCATATGGACCCATTACTGTAAAGTAACAAAAATGGCAATTTAGAAATTGAGAACATTTAAACATGAAGATAGGCACCAGTGAAGTTTTGTTTTATAATAGCAATGAAATAACTTTAGGGTTGTACCTGAAGGGAAAAGTCTATTTCTGAAATATTATTCTCTCTAGAAGTGATTCAAAAAAGGAAAAAAAAAAAAAAAAAAAAAGATTGTTCAGAACAGAGAATTCAATGCCGAGTGATTCTGTCATCCACTTAATCTCACCAACTCAGCAGTCACTCACTTCAAATTTAACAGCATGAAGTTTGCACGTTCAAGGGAAAGATTATTCCATGTATTCATAATTTAACTCTGAATAGGAATTGGGAACTGAGTTATTCAACTGAAAAGGAAATTATAATTTTAAAATGCAAAGCCTAAATTGACTTTAAATGCTAAAAAGGGAAAAAAATATTCTTTTACTTTTAAATGTAAACTAAAGGTAATGCTAATTTAGTGGTAACAATTAAAGTTAAAAATGTCTAAATTAACAAATGTATGTAAAACTGATAGAATACAATACCCTGTTTAAACAGAATGGGGGCAAAAGTATGTATGTTCTTGGATCTTACAGTTTAATTAAGGAATAAAACATGTTTCTATTACTCCAGCCTGAAGTATACAATACGGTTATGCCTCTGTATTCTTCTGGGGGTAGAAACTAAATTTGAAATTGATCACCTTTATGTGTCCCCTTCCCCAACCCCACAAACCTTTTCTTGACAAAATTTTATTTTACTCAAGTGGGCTTTGAATAAATATTTTTTTCATTAATTAAACACAAGCCTCATCTAATTTTGGAGTCGTAACAAATGTTTACATTTTTAGTTTATTAACCAATAAGTATCTGGGGGTGCTAGTATGTATTTCACATTTACCATCCAGCTGTGTGTGAACAACCAGAGTCTGTTCAAATTCCTAGAATTCAAAGCTCTTCCAAACAAACTCTTCACTGTCAATACATTTAAAAAGATGTTTCCAACTGAATTAAAGAGAGTAAGAACTAAATTATTCTGAATGTATAACTGGGGCCATATAAGATTGGAAAACATTGCTACTGGGTCTGGTTGGTCATTCATCAGACTATCAGAAAACGTGGGCAGATGTACAAATGTGTATGCTTGTGTTTTGCTAACTTGGTAGTCTAATTTTTTATGTTGATGATCACAATTTCTTTTTGGAGGTGGAGAATAAACTGAATGAATCTGCCAGCCATACTCTTGTAGTGCTCTTTAACCACAGAGATACTTGAGGTGGGGGATACCCTGCATCACTGACACACAGAAGAAAAATGGTAAATTTTGACCCTGGAATGGCAAAGCAGCAGGGTTCGGAAGTTTTGAATACAAACTCAACAGTGTCACAAGAGCTCAACTACTTCGCCTCATTTTGAACCTCATTTCTATAGTATTAAGGCTGTAAAATTTAATAATGCTACAAAAATCACTAAGAAAAGATCCGATCTTACCTTGTGTTTGATGCAGTAGTTCAGGCATGGAAGACTTCACTATAGGTTACACAATAACTACAACCACTAGGATAATTTAGTTAAGAATTGGAAAAAAAATAGAAGTTTTAGGCATTGTATTAACAGCACAGCACTTTTAGTTAAGCCACAAACTACCCTTGTTTATAGCTAAAGTAAAAATTCAGTCTTCTGCATGTAGCTGAGGTGTGTCAGAGAGGACTATTTCATTGTAAATAAACGTAGGAGCCAAATAAAAGGAAGTTGCAAAGGCAGGTGCATAACAGTTGAGTTGTTTCAGTTTCAGAAGAATAAAGTAAATAATTGTACTGGAACTTGTTCAGTTCTGGGCATTCTGCCATACAGGAAAGGGTGTGTAATTACTGAAGCTAAGGTATCCATGTAAAAATGAAGTAATATCAATAGGACACAGTTGGGTTCCAAATTTCCTTATTTTATCTTCAAAACTTCAGGATCTCTGACTCCTATTTTACTCTTTGATATTTAAATATCTTTTAAGTTAATATGGACACACTAAAGGTAGAATGGTAATTTTCACAAAAGCCAGAAAATACTGTCTTAAAAGGCAGTATTCTCTTTGAGAGCTTCACAAATGAGGAACATTGCAATTCTCACTCATCAAAGGTAACAAAAAAAGGATACGCAGTATCCTTGAGATCTCACTAGATTAAGAGAAGTATATATAAAATCAGCATGTGGTACCAAATCTGGTCTTTGCTTTACCATTTCATGCTATCTGGATTGACCTTAACCTTAAATCTGGATTCCAAGCTCCTTAAATCATAAACCAAAAATAAGGGAATATAGTCTGTGGGAGAACAATAGAATGGAAGTTGGAACACCCAAGGAGTGCAGCCGAGTTCAAATAAAGATCTCAGTCATTCAAACAACTTTATGACAGAAGATGAAAGAGTCTAATGAATATTACATGTGCAATTTTGCAGAATACTAGTCAACTTGCACCCCATATAGAACTATGAAATACACAAACTAATCCTATCTGTGATTGGTGATATGGTCCTCTTGTAAAGAGTGTTTATAAAACTAAGAGATCACATCCTATCAATTATAAAACTACAATGTACTCTACCAGTTGGTAACACTACCCTACATACGGCCCTTGACCTGCTTCTTCCTTATGTTTGTGACGTGATCATTCTATCACATCTAACAAAGGTGCAGGGGGCAGTAGCAAGGCTCTGGATGAACAGCCAAAGTCTTATGAAACTGTAATTCCTCTGCATCCAGAGGTGTGCTGTGTGCACTTCATGAACTGACCAGCCAGTTTAGTCTAAGGTTTTTACAGGAGGAGGCAGGACTCTTTCAGGCATCACATTTGTATTTCTTTATCTAATTATTACATGTAAGATATTAAGCTAGGCACTAACCAGTAACACATTTACTGGATACTAGGATACTATCAGGATACCAAAGAATTCTTCTTTCCTACATCCATATTCATCTTGCACTCCTAGATTCTTATTAGGAGTTGAGTTGAACAGTAGAAACTTCCAAATGATGACCCTAATTACAGCCAACTGGTGGCTGAAGTTCAACTGACACTTTCTGCAATTTCATATTCAAGTCCGAGAATCACATTACTTTGTTTTTTCACGCATTGACTTTCTCTTAAAGTACAAACCTTACCATTTCTTTAGCAGTTACCCATATGACCTGGTCTATATGACACTGGTGGATATAGATAACCACATCCTTTTTATTCCCCACACCTAACTGTCAGCTAAATTGAACAGATCAGAGAAGAAAGAAAGAAACACCTATGTCATTATTTGACCATCAATACAAAATAAAATTTTACTTTGCTCCATGCAGGGATTGCATTTAATTTCTGAATCAATGTGGATATAGTGCAATTGAAATTGTCCTGAGACGAACAATGTACAGCTGGGTAACAAGTTTTCTAGGTACTGTGAGACTCGCTGGCTTATGATGTTTCTGTGAATGTGGCTACAGGTTCTGTTATTTTCACAAAATTGCAAGTTAATGACAAAGTAATGCAACAATCAATATTATTCACACACTTTCTTCCTTGAAGAATCGTTTATTGCAGGTCTTATATATTTAGAGTTATATATAATGTGTTAGAAGAGAAACAACCTTTAACACATGTACAATAAATACATAATATAAAACAGGACTCTGTCCTTATGGATCCAAAGGCACATATGATTAAGAGTCATAGGCTCGGAGCCCATAGCTCAGTGGTTAGGGCTCCAGCCACATACAACTGGGCTGGCAGGTTCGAACTCAGCCTGGGCCTGCTGAAAACAATGACAACTAAAACAAAAAAATAGCCGGGTGTTGTGGTGGGTGCCTGCAGTCCCAGTTAGTTGGGAGGTTGAGGCGAGAGGATCACTTAAGCCCAAGAGTTTGAAGTTGCTGTCAGCTGTGACACTACAGCACTCTACTGAGGGTAACAAAGACTCCATCTCAAAAAAAAAAAAAAAAGAGAAGTCACAGTTGTGGTTTAAGGACTTAAAGGAAATCAAGGGAGAGCTCTGACTTCACTTCAGGCCAGAGTGAATATGGCTTCATGAAAGAGGTAGCATTTGGGTGGAAACAGTCTCCTTCTTTCTACCTGTGAAAGAGCAAGTGCTTTTTTTGCATCTGCACAGGCAATGTGAAAGGTTATTACTTCATTAAAGAATGAGAATGTAAATTCTAGCATTATGTCAAGGAACACGGATCAGTTTCTAGGACTGGAGGGTTCTGGGGAAAGCATGGCTGAGTGGTGAGAGGTTTCATTGTTTTTACGACACCCTAGATCTAAATTTCACATATTTGATACACTAACGGTCTCTTAGTAAGATCACTACTGGCTGTTTGCCATTTCCCTCCCTACCACTACCATGAATTTCCCAGGGGGAGTACATGTGAGGTATTTTAATAACTTGGATATATTTTACAGAAGAACCACCCAAACTTTTCCTTTCAAAATTTAGGTGAACGTTTAAAGATATTATTTTGAAAATTTTTAGCTAGGTGCCTTGACTTGATGTTTGGAATTGAAATAAATCAACATATTACTAAAATTTATTTTCATATGCTCTTTTTCCCATAGCAGATACACAAGACTATTCTTATTTGTGAGACCAGTATGGTAAACTTTTGAAAATTTACTGCTGTGCATAAGTAAAATACCACCACAGCATAAATAACACTCAACATTCAGAAAGTTGTTTTGGTCTTCTATGCCAACGTGCAATGTCTCACTGAATCTCAGGATACATTTAAAAAGTAGAACCATCAGCTCCTCCAAGGCTCTTCTTGGAGCCTTTGTTTCTTATGTAGACATGTTGATAATAGTGATATTAGTCCTTGGCAGGTACCAGGTATTGCTGTAAGGTTTGTACATATGATATTTTAATGTTCTCACTCTTAGTATCCCCAGTTTATAAATGGGTAAGCTGAGGCACAAAGAAGTTAACAAATCTTCCTAGGGTCATTTAATGAGCAGAGAAGCCAGGATGGAAACCCAGACCATCTACCCACTTACACAGAGGGGGTCCCCTCCTTCTATAACCCAATGAAACACCATCGCTACGATATCACTGCCACCAAACAAGGTCTGTTCTCTGAGAACAGCAGAGCTGGTGTCATCAGACCATGGTTATAACAGGCATGCCAGCGAGGCTTTCTTCATGCATCTCATGGAAGAATATTGCTCTTTGATGCAAAACATGACCAACATTAATTATTACATTTGCATGTAACATGTAGACTAAGACGGTCACACTCTGACTAGTACTTTAAATTAAACATTTAAGAGTTGTAGTAATTGGTTTTCATATATAACTTTTCTATGCTCTATTCCACTGGGCAAATGATAGGGAGTGGCACAGCTCAGGAGAGTTTCTAAGAAATTTTTGCTACAATTATGTTGCTAGTGCCACAAAAAATCCTATGGGAGCTATTTAAAGCCAGGCCAAGTTATCCTGGAACAAGAGACAGACAGGGTGGCCTGGGCTGAATGACTGAGATACTAAGTACCGAGCACTGACAATTTTTAAAAGAAATCACATATGGAAACTGCAAATTAAATTAATGGGTTCTGATTTCTCAAGATAGAAATAGAAGAAAGATTATAGAGCAGAGGTTCTCAACCTATGGGTCGCGACCCCTTTGTAACAATGAACATACATCCTGCATATCAGATATTTACATTACGATTCATAACAGTAGCAAAATTACAGTTATGAAGTAGCAACAAAAATAATTTTATGGTTGGGGGTATCCCCACATAAACCGTGTTAAAGGGTCGCGGCATTAGGAGGCATGAGGAAGGTTGAGAACCACTGTTACAGAGTATATCTTCCCACTAACTAATCTGGAGATACATGAAAATTGTTTTTTCCTTTTATGATACATAGTAATTGTTTTAATACATAAGACAAATACTTTTATTTTTGACTACCTTGGAGAACTGAAACCTTTCTTGCTATCTCCCACAAAATATTCATTTAGAACACTAATTATTGCCAAAAGATAAAATTTTGTAGTCATCTGAGATCATCAAGGAATTCTAGTTTCCGTATTCTCTTCAACACGCAAGGTATCTAATCTAAAGGTACAAACATGAAGTTTCCATTGCTATGCTTACTGTACCCAGTTTTTGGTTTTAAGTCAGTTCTGGACATGTTGATAAATTTACTGTCACATTTCACCAAACACAGAATACACTAAGAGCCTCATATCAATCAGAGCCTTCTCAGCTTACAGCTCCCTGGGTTAAATCTTGACACTGGGAAGTGCTATTGGAAGACTCCTTCTTTCTCCCCCACAGGTGACAGAAGCTTAGACATTCTAGAGCTGGTGGAAGATGGAAATGGTACCGACTACATCTTGTGTCTTCTCAAATTCTGTTGGTGGAATGGCTTAAAACCTCAAATTTCGATGAGGAACAGAAAATATTTTGGTATCTTCCTAGCAGAATAAGTTGTGAAATCATTTTTTCTTGAAAATACAGTTCTATGGCTCAGCGCCTGTGGCTCAAGCGGCTACGGCGCCAGCCACACACACCTGAGCTGGCGGGTTCAAATCCAGCCCTGGCCTACCAAACAATGATGGCTACAACCAAAGAAATAGCTGGGCGTTGTGGTGGGCACCTGATTAGTCCCAGCTACTTGGGAGGCAGAGGCAAGAGAATCTCTTGAGCCCAGGAGCTGGAGGTTGCTGTGAGCTGTGATGCCACAGCACTCTACCCAGGGTGACAGCTTGAGGCTCTGTCTCAAAAAAAAAAAAAAAAAGAAAAAAAAAAAAGAAAAAGAAAATATAGCTCTAATGTCATATTAGACATATGTCATAGTTAGGGAGCAATTTTTCATGCCACATTCCAAGTTACAGCAAATAGTAAAATAATAAGGTATTAAATCTTACACTTCTTCACTTTCTGCCATCATTAGTTATTTGAGATGCTGATACTGATTTTTAAAAAAACTCAGCAAATATACATTTGGCTTATTTCTCTTTGAAAAAAAAAAAAACACCTAGTGACTTAAACATCTTTCTTTAATTTAATATTAGATTACTCCAACAGACTAACTCTCACAGAGGGTGTGTAACTTTTTTTTTTTTTTTTTTTTTGAGGGAAGGGGCAGAAAACTATCTCTGAAGCTTTAAATTTAAATTCACCTTATTAAGCCTTTAAATCTTAAGAAATTAAATTCCAGAATTCCAATTTCTCTAAGCACAACCTAAGTTCGAAGGTTACTTGGGTTTGAAGGATAATCAATATAGTATTAGTCAATACTATAATCAATAATATTAGTGCCTTAAAAAAAGTCAACATAAACATGACATGGAAGCAAACGGGCACAGTTTGACAAATTTTAGAACATTAAGTCACAAAATGAATATACTTAAATTCAGACAAACACACAAATATAGCCTTTATTCAAAACTCACTGAGACAATCCTACATGATACCTATGTTAAAATATTCAAACTATCTGCAGGTGTTCTCGGCCTCAGGCTGCCAGAGTCCTCACAGGAAAGCCATCATTGAGACTAGGCTTTACACAGCTTTGCGCGCATGCATACACTCTGCAATGTGGGGGAGACAGACACCGATCACCATCAAGATTGTCCTTACTTGCAGACGCACAAGTATCCTGCATGTTCCGATTCTGACTGGCACCTGGAGCGGCTCTACGTGCCAGTCATCCCAATGTACTCAGGGATGTAAACACCTTATAATTAGAAAACGTGAAGGCGTCAAGGACGTTAGACAAATTTAAAACACATCCAAAGATTAATTTTTTAAAGGCATTGAAGAAATAATGCATTGTACATTTCAGTAAGAGGATGTACCTGCTCCTTCACGGAAGCTAGGAGAGTGGTGGCTGTGGTCTCGGGTTCCATGCCTGGGCCAGTGGAGGCGGCGTCCTGGCGGGTCTGTGGGTGCCCCTCCTCCACCAGTGAGGCCTGCTCAGGAGCTGGCATTCCTCCTGCAATCAAGCAGGCAAAGCGTTAACACTCTCTTCTGGGCTCCCTTGAAGAAACAGGCAGGGGCTGAGGATTTGCAGATGGTTCTTAGCAACTACAGTAGACTTCTCCACACAATGATCTCAAGCTTTTTAAATTGCTAAGTTTTCTGAACAGGCAAGGAATTAAGTAAATATGATTAACTTATTGGGTAACTAAATAATAAACTCTAGACTGCTACAAGAGTGAGTTTTCAAAGTAGTATGCACACAAAAGCCACCTATAAATGTTAAATGACAAGAAGACAAGATGCTTTACCAGTTATGGAAGAGGCTTGTACAACAGAGAAAAAAATGTTTAAAATTCAAGGAAGGCTTAAAAATAAATGAAAATCCTGCTATTTAAAAGAAATCTAATATATTAGTAACTAGCAACAGGATGCCCTTGCTGGAGTCTTATATAGCTAGCTTGGTTTCTTTAGAGGAATCTGGTTATCCAAAGATAACAATGGCTAGAGAGATGGAGTTGAAAAGAGAACCTATTTTTCAGGTCCACAGCTTATGACAGAAGAGTAAGTTCTTGGCAGGATATAAAGTGCCTCTCCTAAGATAATACATACTGACAGCAGCGTATTTACTAGGAGACCTGCTGACCAGATATGGACTTTCTATAATTTAAAGAAAAGATACTCACATAAACCATTTTAATGTTTTTAATAACTTGTTTATATGTCTGTCTTTTTGAGAGCACAGTCTGTATCATACCATAAACTAGCTTAGTGCCTGGCATATATAATAGATGCTCAATTAATGTTTGCTAAATGAATGGATAAAAGAATGAAGGATGACATCTTTTCCCTGTCTCATTCCAGGCTAATCTCACTGTATCTGACTCAGGCACATCTCACCAAATCTCACCCAGGTTGCCCAGGGATCATATCTGCTTAGCTGTGTTATTCTGTATACTGACATAGGGACATTTAGGACTATAAATATTTTTCATAGTTTTCTCATAAAATTACTCTGCAATTGTATTTTAATTCCTTATCAATTAACTTCCATAGTGTTCAATTCTATCATTTGATTCAGGACTTTCCCCCCCTATGAACTCAAATTTTGTTAGCAGCCCAATATCTATTTCCAAAATCTCTGAGCTTCTGTCTCATTCCCTACTCTCCTGACTTCCATGTTAATGGACAGGGTCCGGGGTCCAGGTTTCTGCTGGTGGTTGTTTTATTCTTGCCGTATCAGTAGGCATAAAGGCATAGTTAGTCTGGGTAATTTGCGTGCTCTGTCCTTAATGCCAGCTTCGTGAGTTCTCATGCCTGCTCCAGCAGGGGAATTCTCTATATCCCATTTTCATGGTGCATAAAGCTCAAGGGAACACTGATCTGCCAGGAAGGTCTTCTCAAGTACAAACAGCAAGAGGATCTTCAGGCTTGAAATAATAGGATCTTCAGCCTATGATCAAAACTTGAGTGCCCCAGGGCATGTTTCTACTTTCCTGAGCTCCACTTTCCCCACTGATAAAAATGGCTCACTAATTCTTTATACAAAGAAATAAATTTATGTAAATGTTTATTTCTTCGTATAGGATCTGCTTACTGACATGTAACATTCTTAAAATATTGTCAACTGGATAAAATTTCCTCTTTCTATATTTATCAAGTACTCATTAAAGACAAGACAAAAGGTCTATAAAGAAAAAAAATGCTGCACATAAATATCCTACACTAGCATTTAAGGCAAGTAAAGATATAAAAATATTCTACGCCATTGAAAAATTACACACCTTAAAATAAGCAGATGGTTGCGAAGAACAAAAATGTTACTATGCAACAGTGAAACAAATAATGCCAAGAACCAAAAAATTTAAATGTCAAGAGCATAATATCCTGAAACAACCAATGTGTGAGAAGAAAAAAAAGAAAAGAGAAGCAAAAATTCAGTGAACAAAGAGAATGAGAGAAAAGGAAAAACAGAAATGTCACTGGAGAAGTAATTATTTATTAATATAGAAGGAGCCTTACTGTTTAAAAAGTACAGCATTACATTATTTTAATTATGTTACGTCACTGTGAGTCACTCATACTAAATTTCACAGTATTTATTTTGATGATCCTAACTACCTAGGGCCAATGAAATCAAATAAGCATTTTCTGAGTATCACACTGCCGTGTGTGACGCATGGTGATAAGGAGATACAAGCACAAACAGGGGTCACTGACCACTGGTGGCCCATGTGAATCAGACCAAGGCAAAGTACAGCAGGGTGTAAATGATAAAGTAGTAACGCTGAAGTCCAAAGAGGAAGGACCAGAGGGCTTACGAATCTATAAAGGAAACTATTGTAATTAATGCTAAGAAGTTCACAGGAGAGGAAATTTCTATAGGCAAGATGTTTTATTCTCTTGATTCCTCAAAGACCAGGACACACAACCGGTGATTATGAATACTCATCGGAGGAAGAGTGAAAACCACAAGACCCATGCCTTACTAAGAGTGAGATACTTCCCACCCCTCATTTCCGGAACAGTCTCAAAATGCTACAACCAATATGGGTAGGGGAGTTATAAACCTATTAGGGATTTCTGTCCATTTTAGTTCACATTACTGTAGATCATTTAATGAGGTGAAAGGAACAAAGCTAAGATGAGAGTCACAGAATAAGATTATGACTTCTTCCCGCTGGCAAGGAACAAAGCAGGAAGTACTTATGCAGCAAAGAGACCGAAGAATTAGACCTCATGCTTCACTCAGAGACCTCGGTTTGCCTGATTTGAAGGATCACATTCTGGAGACTTGATTAAATTTACAAATAGGTTGCTGAACCATTTCCGAGGGCTCTCCAGATAATCTCAGAAAATGAAGATGTACCAAAAAACTGGAAGGAGGAAAATGCCATGGCTGTTTTTGGAAAAAGAGAAGGTAGATTCTTTATATTACAAACTACAGGGCCAGACACAGATCTCGGGTGAGATTCTCAAAAGGATTCTATCCAAGGATTCTTGAGAACCAAAATGGGGTATACCGAGGAAAAGTTGAGCTGGTTTAATTCCTGTCTGTGGCAGTGCGACAGTATGCAGTATGTCCAAATCTAGTGAGGCCTGTATGATATCAGAAGCCCCTCATGATATAATATTAACATAGAAATGGGGCTGGAACAAGGACAAGTGCTGAGGCTAATAATCTGTAAACAGCTGAAAGAAATATATCAATCTATAGAGGCTTCCAATGGAATGCCAGAGTTCTGACCTTGACCCAATCCTACCAAAAACTTTAGCAATGGCATTAATAATAATACACTGGTGTGCTCAAGCTCTTCAGTACTGGCTTTACCAGATGATAAAATACAAAAAACATACTGCTATGCTGCAGTAATAAGCAGCCTCTGATG
Organism: Loris lydekkerianus; assembly: GCA_963574355.1. Lineage (NCBI taxonomy): Eukaryota > Metazoa > Chordata > Mammalia > Primates > Lorisidae > Loris > Loris lydekkerianus. Next base: position 145,140 of record CAUYPK010116435.1, on the reverse strand, counting down.
AGATAAAAATAACAGGGATAAATGCAGGGTTAGTTCCATAAGCACGCTGGGGAAAGGATGGGTACTTCAACCTCACGAGCAAAATGAGTGAATCATGAGTGAAGCAAGTCTGCCCCAAAGCGAAGGTAACCCTATGCTGTGCTGATGTAAGTCATTAGGATGACACGAAGGGGGACAAGTATACAACGTTTCCTTCTGGCTGCTCGGGACTGAGCCACTGTCAGTTTGGGTAGCACATTAACAGGAATACCCATTCAAGAAGGATGTATAGAGTGTTAAGGGATCAGACATTATTTCCAGGCAAAGGGACAGGGATAAAATGAATGACAAGCTCCTATTCCTTATGAGTTCAAGGTTCAGTGGGAGAAGCAGTGGGGGACAGTTAATGGAGCAAGAAGAGAAAGTGTGACCTGAAGAGAAAGCTGACACAGAGGCCTAAACACCTCTGAAGGACCGCCATAGACGATAAGGTTAGCCTTTTCAGATTACAGTCCCAAGCGCTAGACTAAAAACTAATGGCTTTGAAACAAATATGCATTATCCTATATCATTATTGTGTTTATACTTTGAATCAAAATGAAAGGCTGGAACAACAAGGCAGCTCTTTCCTTTTGGAGACAACAGTCAAACTGGCTCTGAAGATGGTACCTGCCCGTCAGGAGAGGTCTTTAATCAGTCTGGATGATTATGCGGTAGGAATGTTGTAGAGAGGACACTGCTACGTATGTGTGTTACAAATAGAAAACTCTAAATCTTGAGCCTGACACTCAGATGAAGCAACTACATTCTGGATTGATGTGAATGTTCATTTTCAGAATGTGACTAGTGAAGGCCCCTGCATCACACTATCCCTGTAACAGGAACCCGAAAGCCAGGGAGCCGTGCTTTTCCTAAGGAGATGGTAGGCACTGCAATCACACACAGCGGTGGCTTTTGCTCTCTGGCTGTACAGAGCCCGGAGATGAATGACCGACTCTTACATGTGCGTGCACATTATCTGTGTTCTCATTGTATCCCATCCTTTACTGAATAAACTTCTTTGTCCAGGTCTCTGTTTTAACTATACCATTGGACTGGATTCTTTTGAATGTCCTTAAACACTTTCTGGAGGAAAGGTGACTAGGATAAGTTGTGTGTTTTCATTATAATCCTTTCTGAAAACAAAGAAACTCTGTGAGTTTAGTATATACGAGCATGTGCACATATGCATGCATCTTAATCTTATGTTGAACCATCACTGATTCACACACAATGTTTCTGCTCAAGGTTGCAAGCCACATATACTCTAATATGACTACCGAAGGGCTTTCTTTGGAGGTCACAGATGTAACACGTAGGCACACCTATGGCTCAATGTATATAATCTCTTTTACTACAAGTGATACTTGTCCACAAATCACCTCTGTACTAAATCTTCCTGAGAGACCAACCAAATACTGGGTTTTCCTTTACTCTCTTCTACTCTCCTTATTGATAATTTTTGGTCATAGTTCACTGAATATAATTTATTTCATCTTATCCAGTAAGATAAGTTGGACTGCACTTATTTTTCCCTTTCTTGAAGTGAGTAGCCTGGAAATTAACAACATTTTTTGACTTTGAACACTCAGGAAAATATATTGATATAGACCAGTTTCAAAATTAACAAATTAATATCTAAGAACAAATGAAGAGAAAATAAAGGTTAAAAAAGTATGAATATCTAAATTTGATTAAAAATATAAAGATAATAATGTAGGATAAAAACATTTACCAAGTAAGATTAGACAGACAAATAGTAACAAATAGAAAAATTGCTAAGGATATCATTATGTAAGTTTCTCTTTTGCTTTACTTACAATGAAAATGGAACAGAATAGAAGAATGAAGAAAGAAATAGAATTAGAAGAATGACAAAAGAAGGAAGAATCAAGTACTGAGAAATTAAGACTATGTCTAAAAAGTTAAATATCTTAAGGACCATATGGAATCTAGTCTAGAATTCCAAAAAGAGTATTAGATAAACTTTCTACAGTTATATTTTTAAAATATCCTGGAAATAGAAGCATTACTAAAAGCTGTAACTTTTTAGGAGGATTAGAGGTAGTTACACATTAACCTTCTAATCAGGCGGTTCATAAAAAAATTCAAATTTCTTGGCTTGAGTTTGTTTAGAAGGGATCTATATGCCAAAAAGCATAGTAATTCTAGAGAATCATCTATGCATAGTAGTAAAGCATTTTGACTTATATATTTATTTTTACATCTGAAAGATCATTGCAAAGACAACCTGATATAAAAAGAAGCTGAGGGTGTGAACAAGCCTCTCAAAAAGGAAGAAATCTAGATGGTCAATAATGAGGTGCTCAACCTTATTAGTAATTAGAAAAATACACCTTAATATTGCAGGGAGATATCAATACACGTCAGAATGGTGAAACACTTCAATGGGAACCACCGCCTTGGAATACATTTGCCATTATCTAGTTGAGCTACTGACACACATTTCGTAAGCCCTGTAATTTCATTACTGTTCAAGTAGAGACACTTTTGCACATGAGCATCTGCAAAGTTCTATAAATATATTCATGGAAGCACTCTTCGTGAAACCCAGAAATTGCAAACAACCCAAGTGACCATTAACAGTAGAATGGATAAATACATTGTGATATATTCATGGAATGTATTTCACCTATAAATGAATGAACCACATAGCTCTGTAAAACAAGAATGACCTTCTCTCAACCATAAAAGCAGCAAGTTACAAAAGAATAAAAACAGTTGAATAAACAGTGGAATTCCATTTATGTAAATTTTAGTAAACAGGCAAAATACAACAATGTTTATTAGGGACACATGCATAGGTCATAGGAAATGATCATCACAAGGTCAGAGGAGGGGCTATCTCTGTAGGGAGTGAGGAGCCTGTGAACTCAGGGGGTTCAAGAACAGCTTCTGTGGTGCTAGCCTGAAACGGGCAGTTAAGTAGTTACATGGAGATGCCTTGTTTTTTAATTCTTCTAATTGTATTTGCATCTTATGCATTTTTGTATTTTTCACTAAAAAGGAACAAGATTAACATAGTAGAATAAACTTACAGTATAGATAAGATGTGATTTATAAATAGAATAACTTAGAATATAAGTTTACATTAACAGAACACACTAGTATTTAGTAGCTAAATACTAAAGATTATCCACTTTTAAGACCAGTAAACTACCTCTGGTTTTAAAACTAAATTTAATTTTGCAGTACACAAATGCCTAGAAGAAATTCACTTCAATAAGGAGCCTAAGATGCAAAACATCATGCCCTGAGCCCTGTATACTATTCACTAAAAACTTCTGTAAATAAAACACACAGTTAAGATATAACATCAGGGCCAACGATGCTCACGCCCCCATGAAGCCACTCATACTGAGGTCAGTGTGAACGGTGTTTGCTGGTGTTATACAGTGTTGACTTTCCTGTAACAACAGGAAACAATATAAAGCTGTTAATAAAAACCAGAAATTCTATCTTGATAAACAAGAGTCGCACTTGGGTATTTTCAGCCTTTCCCCAAAATATCTCATGGAAAGTAAAGAAGAGTAGGGGAAAGGAATCCTTTTGGAAAGTACTACAGGTTATTTTATTTCCTTTTTCTTTTTTTAGGATTTGTGATCCTTTATAGTACCTAGATGCTACAAGGAAGGAAAAGCAGAAGAAGAAATGGAAATCATGACAAATCCAGAGTTGTACCCAGAATTTTTGTTTTTTTGTGTAGTCCTGGGTAAAGTGCTGTAGTGTGAGTGTAGCTCACAGCAACCTCCAACTCTTGGGCTTAAGCGATCCTCTTGTCTCAGCCTCCCGAATCGCTGGGACTACAGGCATGTGCCAACTATGCCTGGCTAGTTTTTGTTTTATTTTTTAGTAGAGATGAGGCCTTGCTCTTGCTCAAGCTAGTCTCCTACTCCTGAGCTCAGGCAACCTACCCTCCTCACCTAGTGTAGCAGGTGGGAGCCCCGTGCCCAGCCCCGGAAGGTTAAATGGTGAATACAGGTAGGACAGAGATAATCAACAGAGGAGGTCACTGAAACTCTCACGAGGAATGACTGCGTCAGGAAGGAAGGAGAGCACAAATTTCCACTTTTCTACAACTCACAATTCCATGAAATAACAGAAAAGGCATTTTCTATTTTCTAACGTAAGAAAATTAATTGGTCTGGAAAATTTTTAAATGCCATCAGTGTGCAAAATGTGGGAAAGATGACTGCTACAGCCCTTTGGTAAATTAACCATAACACAAAGAATCAATCAAGGGCTGAGTTCAGAGGCTGGGGTTTTGGTGAGAGAACTCCAGCTCTCAGGCCAAGCAGGTGGAGGGAGAGAGACAGTGCAGCAACATGGTCAGTCCCTGCCCAGCAAGCGCCACAGGCAAAGGGCAGCTGAGACTGGAGACTTGTGTACAGCAAGCCTTGGCTAGTCACATATGCCCAGAACGGACATCCTAAACAGAATACTCCCTAAACAAAAGAAAGTGAAATATAGAGTTTAAATTGAAAATCATATGTGAAAAAAAAAAGAAAGAAAAGAAAATTGTATGTGAAAGAGAAGCAGCCAAAGACCCTAAAGAAAATGTCATAGGATGAAAAAACAAAACAAAAACAAAACAAAAACCTCAAGTAATGAGATGAAAAGCAAAATGAATTTTTTGAAAAGTAGTATTTCATAAGAGTTATCTAAATAATTCTCTCAGAGATGGGGGAGGCGAGGCAGGGAGAATTAAGAAAGAGAAGAGTTTGAGGATTAGAGGTTAGATCCAGTGGTGACATTTATTTACTCTGAGACCTTGGAAAAGAGACTACAGAAGAAATACTACAGGAAATAAGAAATGAAAACTCCCCATAGCTAAAAACAAATCATTTAAAATGGAAAAATAAGTGAATAAAATGAATGAAACAAATAAACTGCATCTAGACTAACCTATCGAAATTTCTAGGTTCCAAGGAAAGGAAGACTATAAATGTTACTATGGAGAAAAAAAGAAAAAGTTGTCAGTTTGGCATCAGACCTCTTCTCAATTATAGTAATAGCAGATTTAGCTCCAAGTACTGAGTAAAAATTATAACACAAATATCAGGGCAAAATAGGGTTCATACCCAGCCCTGGACAAAAAAAAAAACAAAAACACGCAAAAAACCCCCAAACAACAACAACAAAAAAACTATGCCCTAAATGCTTTTAGTAATTATAATTACTTAACTTAAATATTCAAATAATTTCTCCTTGACACAACAAAATATGATTAAATTATGAAAAAAAATATGAGGGCAAAATAAAGGAATTTTAGGACATTCCAGGACTTAGGGAATCTATCTCAACAATTTTTAAAGCAAGTTCTGTAGCCTAATAACAAACATGACAGAGGAAGGTTAAGGACACAAGAAATAGTGCTAAGCAAATAATTTAGGAAAAATTGAAGATTAAACCTATATAAATTCCACAACATGAGAAGAGTGAGGTTTTGGTAAAAATAAAATGGTGATAATGCTCTTATTTAACTTAGGGAGAAGAAATATCTTAGACAGACAGCAACTCTCGGTTACTGTGACTCTGCTGCTTCTCTGGGGCTGGGGGAGGCAGCCCCACCCCTGAATCTGGGGCCAGATATGCGACTCACTTTGATCACAGAATGTGGCAGATGTGATCTTGCACAACATCTGAGGCTAAATCTCAAGAGGACTGACAGCTGCTTCTTTTGAAACTCTGAAATCACTAAGCTGTGAAGGAGCTCAGGATTCAAAGATGCCAGGGAGACAGAGGTCCAACAATCTCATTTCAGCCAAGATTCAGAACGTGTAAGCAGGCTATCTTAGACAGTCAGTCTAGCCCTGACCAAGCTACCAGCTGACTGCAGCCACCTGAGCGACCCCAGGCAAGATCAGCAGAACTTCCTTGGCAATTTAGAACAGTGAGAGATAAAAAACAAGTTAGTTGCTTGAGCCACTGAGATTCAGGATGGCTTACTACGCACTGAATAAGCAATTCTACCTACTACAACCGTCAAGACAGAAGATGGGGATAAAAAAGAACTTTTTAACTTACACTCAGTATCACAAAATTAGGAAATTAATTTTATGTGCTGAATTATCTCATCATGGTATTAATTATTTAACGCATTACTGATTTACTTACTTAAGAAGGACACCATGCACTGACTAGGTGCTTAGAGCATAAAGAGGAAGAAGGCCCTGACTTCTAATCCAACTTAAAACTTGCCGAGAAGTCAAGGCAAGACAAATCCACAACTACAATAAAATGCAACTTGAAATAAAGAATTAAGAGCTCAAATACAGAAGGCAGGGGCTCAAAGAAGGTTTTCAATACGAGGCATACATGAGGACACTATTCCAGGAGAAGCAGAAGGATCCAGGCAGAAAAAAGCCCACCTATGATGTATTAATTTTATTAAGCTCTTTTAGTTCACGATTTGCTTTAGGTTCGATAGATTTCTAAAAACCTCCCTAGACTATTATTTTATATCATTTGCAATTAGAGTATGGTAAGCCATCTCAAACTTCAATCTGTGTTTAAATAAAACATTTGTTTTCATCATTTTTTCATATGACACAATGCTAGTGTTAACAAAGATTAAAGACTAATGAAATCACTAGCACAGCACATATGGGGATTTAAAAATATGGTAATTTATATATGAATTACTGGAGGCAATAAAAACAAAAGTAAAATTGTTTAATTAAAGACTTGGGAATTTAATAATATAAAGGTTATTAACAAATAAGAAAAGTATGTAATCCAGTGACATCTTGCTATCTTACGTAGTGACCATGGACACTGCATTTTGAGGACTGTCTATTCACATTCTGAGACAGCATTCCCCAACCTTTTTGGCATCAGGATTTGGTTTCATGGGAGACAATTTTTCCATAGAACAGGTATGGGGGGAGAGAGAAGTGGTTTTGAGATGAACTGCAAGCAACTTACTTATTATGGTGTCTGTGCAGTCAAACTTCTCTACTAATGATAATCCATATTTGTAGCCACCCCTGAGTGCCAGAATCATCTCAGCTCCACCTTGGATCATGAGGCATCACATGTTCACAGAGAGCAGGCAACCTAGATCCCCCACATGCGCAGTTCACGGTAGGGTTCGCGCTCCTGTGAGAATCTAATGCTGAGGATGATCTGACAGGAGGTGGTCTTGCAAGCAATGGGGAGCAGCTGTAAATACAGACTAAGCTCTGTTCACTTGCCCACTGCTCACCTCCTGCCATGTGGAACTGGGGCCAATCCATAAGCGGAGGGTTGGGGACCACAGTTACAATGAATATACTATGGGAAATCCTGCAGTATAATAACCATTATCACTAACAGGCAAAGGAAACTTTAAGAAAGAGGTATTGTTTCACCATTCACAATCAAAATCTGGCTCTCCCCAGCTTTTCCAATGATGTCAGTCTATTAAAAGAAAAACCTTAATTAACTACTTTTAAGAAAATGGTTCAAAAAATTAAAGTGGTTTTCAATAAAGATTCATGCCAACAAAATTAAGCATGAAATTGTGTTTGAGATTTAAGTTGCATAACAATTTCTTGAAAACTTAAGTTTCAAAGTGAGGGAATAAATGATTTGCAGGAAAAGAACCCAGCATGTTTGTCTCATGGATATTCATGTAGAAACAGACTAGGCAAACTGCACACCTTGGTACATTTGGGTGAGCAGATCAATTCTCTAACTGGGATATGTAACAATTTACCTAAAACACGTCCAGTTTAGAACAGATGTTCATCCCTGAGGTGCCTTACTGCAAGCACAGGTAAAAAAAGCAAAGTTGACAGTTTTGAATTATAGTATCAAAAATACTGACTTTATACATGTTTAAAGTTTTTTAATAATGCTGATTTAAGCAATGATGTATTTAACGATTTGCAATTTTTAAGTGGCTTTTTACAGACCTTTAATTTAAAAAGGCATAAAAATAGTACTGTATAAAAAAAAGGCACTGTATATTCTCAGTTGTGATCATTTTTGTCCTGTCCTCAGCAGTTAAAGTTAGAGGAATGATGGTTCTCTCTCAGCCTCTTCCATTTAGATTCCGTGTGCTTACTTAATATCACATTTGATTTTCAAGGAGCCAAACATATTTTCATATACACTTAATATATCTAAACAGCTTTTTGAAGAAAGTACAAGAAAAAACCACCACCATCACATAGTTTCTAGAATTTCGTTGATCACAAATGCAGCATGCAATGAACTGGATTGTAACTTCTTTACTTTTCTGTAAACCCCAATCAGACATTCTAGGTTTAGTGAGGGCAAGGGACGATTTTCACCCGGATCACCGCTGTATTCGTAGCACCCAGGAAGTGCCTGAAACACAGTAGATGTTCAATACATGTTTGCTCAATGGGAGCATGAAACAAACCCATGGAAGGATGACAACATATCTGTGTTTTCAGTGAAAGAACATTCATAGACCAGATGGTGTTAGGCTTCATGACCACTAATGTGCTGAAAGAGCTCAGTCTAGCAGGAGAGAAGAGTAAAAATAGTGTGATAAACGCAACAGTAAAGATCACACCACCACAGAAGAGAGATGGGGCCAGCTTCGCTTGGGGGGAAGGTCAGCAGGGAGCTGAGAGTCTACAGAGGTGCAAACATCACAGTGTGTGTGGTGTTGAGAGATGCTGATGGTCTAAAACTGGAGGGGTGGGAAGGAGAAAAAGAGGAAGAAAACTCTGGAGAGAAAAGATGAAGCGAAGATAAAGGTAAGAGAGGAGACAGCCTTTAACATTCCCTAAGGTGGTGGGAAAGTTGTGGCAAAGGGTTCTGGGGAATCCACTGCCCCGGCCGTGGTAATGGGACCTGGGGTTAGAGAGCAGCGATGAGGAGCAGGGACAAGACAGTCAAGGCCAGATGGTGTCGACCTAGGAGAGCAAGGAGGAAATGTCTGTGAGGCCTGGTGAGGGACCAGGAAGCAGCTCTGAGGAAAACACGACTTTAAGAAGACTTCAAGAATAAATCTCCAGCTTGATCTTTACTGTGCCAAGTCTCTGGGGAAATCCAGTGATGGATGTAATCCCAGGAACTTTGTCTCTCACTCTCCAAGTGAACCACTGAAGGAAATTACAAAGACGCTCAGGTGCTACCACCTGCTTTGTTTCAGTGTCCTCACAGGGAACATGCAGATGCGACAGGAAATGCCCCTCAAAGGCAGGAGACAAAGAAATCAAGTTTGCCTAAGAAAAGACAATCAGAAAAATCAATTAAGATTAGATCCGCATGGAAATAAGCTAACAATCAGTAAATATGTTCCCCTCAAGAGCTCTATAATCTGTAAAAAGCATAATGGAAGAAAATGCTAACTGGCCAGGTGTGGTGGCTCACGCCTATAATCCCAGCACTCTGGGAGGCCAAGGCGGATGAATTGCCTGACCTCACAGGTTGGAGACCAGCCTGAGCAATAGCAAGACCCAGTCTCTAAAACGAGCCGGACATCGTGGCAGGTACCTGTAGTCCCAGCTATTCAGGAGGCTGAGGCAAATGAATCACTTGAGCCTAGGAATTTGAGGATGCTGTCAGCTATGATGCCACAGCACTCTACCCAGGGTGACATGGTCAAACTGTCTCAAAAAGAAAAAAAAAAAAAGAAAAAGAAAAGAAAAGATTCTAACTGAGAAGGAAACAGTATGATGCACAGAAAAGGAAACCATAGATGCCTGCCCTGCCCAGGGAAGTTACAAAAGTGAGATAACAAGAAAGATCTTTGCTCTCAGGGACAGAGATGGCCCTGTGATAAAATCTCTCTTGCAACTTCCTTTTCATTTTGATAGGATTCTAAGTTCATCACAGCAACAGTTATCCTGTGCCTGGGAGGGAGGGAGAGAAGCCTATTTGTCAAATAGGGATTATTTTGTTAATTATGAATTAATAAATTAGCACTCTGGTGAATTAGAACTACGTAACTGACAAGAGGCTCAGGACTACAATGACCTCACAGTTTTGTAATGTGTTGGTTTTTTTTTTTTTGGGGGGGGAGAGTGTCTTGTCACTATTACTAGTTAGCTGTTCACCCAGATAATAACCTAGTCGAGGTAGTGCCCATAGCTCAGTGGGTAGGGTGCCGGCCACATATCCTGAGGGTGGCAAATTTGAACCTGGCCGGGGGCTAGCTAAAAGAAGAACAACTGCAACAACAAGAAAAAAAAAATAGCCGGGTGTGTGGCAGGCACCTGTAGTCCCAGCTACTTGGGAGGCTGAGGCAGGAGAATCCCTTAAGCCCAGAGAGTTGAGGTTGCTGTGAGCTGTGATGCCACATCACTCTACCCAGGGCAACAAAGTGAGCCTCTGTCTCAAAAAAAACCCCCCAAAACAAAAAACAAACCTAGTTGAGTAGTTACCCATTCCGACTCAGAATTTAAGAAAGGGCCATGATCCACGCTAGCCAAACTATGCTGAGACCAAGTTTGTTTTCTTGTACTCTTGCCTCCCTAAACAAAATTTCCTTTTCCAAAATGCAAACTGCTTGGCATACAAATTAAAGACTGGTCACTATGAGTAACATGTGTCTCTTTAGGCATGATGAAAACAGCTACATGCTTACACAAAAATGTATAAGGGTACAGCTGATGGAGCAAGTGCTCCAGGCCATAGGGCACATCACAGCTTGTCAGTCAGAATCCGTCCTAAATGATGAAAACGTTCTACATGCCAACTGCTCTATAAATCTCTACCACTGCTGTGCTCAAGGCTTGGATCACTACCATGAGCACGTTAGTTAAACTCTATACCTTCAACATTCACTGGCTTAAATTCAACATTCACCTTTTGCAAAACAATGACTTAATTATGGGATATAATCTATGTCTAATAATCTATTTTAAAATTTTGCTTTCACAAAACTGTGCATTTAAGTTTGAACGAAAGTGCAATTTCCAAACAAAGAACCAAGATAACATGATATTCATATGATATTCAGAGATATTCATGAGATCCGTATGATATTCAGAAACCATCCAGGCAGTTATTCCTATTTTGTACATTTTTAAATAAAGCCTTTCTTCATTGAAATAACAGTGTTTCGTGTGTTTCTAGTATAGTCACCCCAAGGGCATATATGTATACAAATGAATATATAATAATCCAGAGTTATCTTCAAATTTGCACTAAGGAACCAGAAAAACTTCTCTAGAAAAAGTGTATAATAACATTTTTAAAAGTCGAGTTACAGTTCATATCACACCATGTGTACTGGCTTTAAATACCACCCTTTGTCATGACCAAATACGGTTTACTCAGGACTTATTTTCTTTTCTGAAAGACCCAATGGACCAATTCAGTAGGGTAGGTTGGTATGTGCTCCAACCTCACATGCAAAGTGTCACAAGAAAGGTAAAGAAGTGTTTTCTGTGTGAAAGCTTGTACAAAAGTAAAGTTGCAAAACAATATGCTCCATTTTGAAAACGTCTGACTGATTGGTTGCAGTGTATCTCTGTCTCTGATAAATATAATTTATCATTGCTTGTAGAAGAATAGTCAGTCAGGTGACAAACTGACCAAGCAAATGTAATCCATCACATAAATAGATCAAATTTTTCAAAATTAAAGGAAATTCTCCAATTTACTAACTTCTTCCAAAGGGTAAAGTTTTATTTGATTTGAAGTATTAAATTGCACATCTTAAATTAACTAAAAAGCACACTTTTGATCAGCATAATACAATATGCACAGCAAATAAAGAGTGCCTACTGAAAGGACTCAGGGAATGTCTCGGAAGACTAACGCTCTTGCTGGAGGTGGTTCCCTTTCAACATGGCCCCCCCATATGGATCTGTTCTCATGCCTTCAACCAGCTGCTTGGGCAGGCAAGAGGACCCAGATCTTCCTAGCCCATCCTTCCCAGAGCTTCAGACCTACTCTTTCTGTCATTTCAAAGTCCATAATCAAGTATAAAATCAAGTTCACTGCCACCCATGTAACCAAACCATTTCTTCCTTCGACACACACATACTCTGTGTCTCATATTTAAGAAGGCATTCCTCAACGTGTTCTGGAACCCAACCAATTTATTTACTTCAAATTTTTTTATTTTTTGAGACAGTCTCACTCTACTTCAAGTCTTAACAACAAGCAATGCTCATTTTCACTCACTTGTTATTTGCTTGTTAAAATACACCTGCATCTATTCAGATTTAAGTTTACTGAAACCAGGATCCCTGTCTTCTATGTCTGTATTTTCTACAGTGTCTAATACATGTGCTGAGGCATTTAATAAAATGCCTGCTGACAGAACAGGTTTTGCTATTCAAGGAGTTGAAAATAGAAACTGGCACTACACTGCTGTACTTATGAAAAAATGTTTAATATATTAGATCAGTCACATTCAGACACAAAGAACCACTGAACAACCTGCTTCCTTAAAGAAGTCTTTTGTTCATTAGTTGGCACTAAAAATGTCAAAAGGAGTCAGATTTCATTTTCAATCATCATAGTTGGTTAGCTTACTTCTTTTTAGGTGAGGGTTTTGAGTTTCTTAAAGGAAGAATTTAGGAAAATAACCACAAGTCAAGGAAGCTACATTCCATTACCAGGAGATAACACAACCTATGTCACAGTGTGGTCACACTAGTATTTCTAAATCCTCAGCTATACACCTAGTGTATAACCAAAGCATACTTTTAATATGACCATATAAATCAGAGCTATACGTCTGGCAATCTGGAAAGCTGTTGTTATTAAAGCCTTATTGTCTCAATATTAAAATACCACCTGCTCTGGCTGGGCCCAGTGGCTCACGGCTGTAATCCTAGCAGGCGGGGAGGCTGAAGTCGGAGGATTGCTTGAGCTCAGGAGTTTGAGACCACTTTGAGCAAGATTGAGACCCTGTCTCTACTAAAAATAGAAAAATTAGCCTGACTACTCCTTTAGTCCCAGCTACTGAGGAGGCTGAGGCAGGAGGATCACTTGAGCCCAAAAGTTTGAGTTTGCTGTGAGCTAGGCTAATGCCATGACATTCTAGCCTGGGCTACAAAGTGAGACCGTGTCTCAAAATAAAAAAAAAAAAAGAAAGAAAGAAAGAAAGAAAGAAAGAAAGAAAAGAAATATCACCTGTTTGGATTGAATAAGCAAAAACATACATTCTAAATTATTTCTTATTTTAGAGGCATATTTTTATTATTGTTGCCCAATAAAAATATGCAGATATCTGTCCCCTGATTTAGTAAGAGATCAGTAGCAGCATTTGGTAATTCTAAAACAGTAAGGTAAAATACCTAAGATTTAATTATATTTACATCTCTTGAAATTTTCTATACGTAGCAGAAAGATAACTTCAGTTTAACAAACTGAAATGATTACAAATCCATAAGCCATCAGAATCTGAATAATGGGAAATAATTAAGTCTCAAAAAAATAAGTATTTGGGTTTAAAATATTGTGAAGTTCCCTAACAGCATTTTGTGTCATTTAAATTAGAGAGGAGTGAGGACTGGAACTTGCTCTTTTAATCATGAGATCATGAACTATATAACTTGAAATTCACTGAGAGGCAGATACAGAAGAAAATCTACCCAACACCCTCTGAAAGGTGGAACATTCATCAATAAAGTATGGCATTACAGAGTGTAAATAAATAACGATTAATAAATATTTAGAACTCTGGCAGCGCAAAGAAAGAGAACACATGTTAGACGGCTTTCCCCAGCCACCCTAGAATCTCTTCCAATTAAGGTGATGGTACAAACATAAAATTTTGATGCCCAATCAGCCTATTAGGATTATAAAGGCTATGTCAAAAGTACCATCTGTCCGCCCAGCACTATGTATGCACACTCAGATTTCTAAAAACTACAGCAACATTCATAATTTTGAACATCAAAGCTATTGTGGAAATAAGACATTTAATTTAATGTTTGGTAAAGATGAAGTGCGCTGGCACTTTGCTGGGGTAGAGAAATTGAAAAGGCAGTCTGATCATCTTATAGCACAATTCTCTTTTTAAGTAACTACTGCTCGGAGAGCAGCTGGATCAATTTTCTAACTATATATCAATTATAAACTATTACAAAACCAATGACAGAATCGTCTATGGGAATTAGGAATTGCTTAGGACATGCAGTGTCTTCTATTCTAAGGTCTACGTGTAAGGAACGTCTAAGGGAAGACATGTCCCTGGGGTAGAGGGAACTGGAGGTAGCTGTTAAAGGGAAAGCCAGCAGCCACCCGCGGCAGAGCACAGAAAGCAGAGGCAAAGAAGTCCTCCATGGGGGATGGACCCCAAAGTTTGAGAGCAACAGCTCACATTGCCCTGCGTTCAACCAGCAACAAAGCTGTAGAGAGCTGTATGCCATGCAGGAGTTCACACGTTCAAGGAAGCTCCAGACCCCAAGACCCTAAGCACGACTTTCTTATCAGACTGCTTAATACTCTGCTCTTTTGATATCTGTGAGATTAAAAAAAAGAAACCTGATAAAGACTTGACTGTTAACTTCAGAAGTCTGATGAACAAAAGGAGTGAAAAATACTAAGCTCACCAAGAAGCCAAAGTCCAAGCCTCCATCAAGATCTGTAATTCATTTCCTCCAGATAGCAGAGTGTTTGGGCTCGGCGCCCATAGCATAGTGGTTAGGGGGCAGGCCACATACACCGGGGCTGGCGGGTTCAAACCCAGCCTGGGCCTGCTAAACAACGACGACTGCAACAAAAAAACAGGACGTTGTGGCGGGCGCCTGTAGTCCCAGCTACTGGGGAGGCTGAGGCAAGAGAATCACATAAGCCCTAGAGTTTGAGGTTGCTGTGAGCTGTGACACCACAGCACTCTACCCAGGGTGACACAGTGAGATTCTGTCTCACACACACAAAGTAGAGTATTTCATAGAGGGAAAAGTTAAGCAAGGGATGGAGCTGCTAAGTGCCCGATGAAACACACTGGAATTAGCTGGGATAGTCTCATGTTTCACGGTCCACTGTTGATCTTCACTACCATGTTACCTAATCCAAGTGGCTTTCAACTTATCTTCCACTAACAGCTGCTGTGAGCAGCTACTGAAATTACATCACAAAGAAGCCAGCCCACGAACGGCATCATCGCCATCGGCATCCCTTCACAGGGCTCAGTCACACGGAAACATCAAGAACACTCAGGTCATTTTCTAGATTCGAATCAGTGTATCTTGATTCAGTATGTGACAACCATCATTTACGTTATCGATGTATATGCAAAATACATAGAGCAGGAGAAATGTGCATAGTGTAAAAATGCTTTGGCCTTCAAAGCAAAAAAAAAAAAAAATAGGAGTCATTGGCTAGATGGCCAACCAGGGAAAATTCCTTCTTTCTGTAACTCCATATTGCTATTCATGCGAAACAGAACTCATGGCAGCAACCCAATAAAAAGGTGTCCTCTGAAGTTAGTACAACCACAAAGAATGACCGTCGACTACATATGGTACTTTAGGAAACACTTGGCAGTTCCTTTCTTATCCACTTTTGATATATTTTTGCTAGCAAAAAATCAAGTATTTTAACTACTAGTTGGCTGGTTCACCCATCCTAAAAGTACACAAGGTGAAATTCCATCTACAGGAACTTCTTGGCACAATTTCACATGAACACTCCAGTCAAAGGGAATGAGTACAAGAGTTCCATTCTAACATTCCTTTCCTGGTCTCTTCAGAATTCTAGAATATCCCAATTCGTAACACTTTCCTAAAAGGTTAAAAATAAACAGAAGTATAAATTTTGAAGCGATAATTATGGTACACTATTGATCAGATTTCAAAACTAACTGAGAACGAGATGTAAACTCAGTAGAAACCTTGCAACAATATAAGCCTTAGTCATGAAGCACTGTCAGAAGGCCCCAAGGTCACTGACACATATCTAAACATTTTTGTGGCTAAATTATACAGTAGCAACATATACTTAAAGACTAATGAAAACAACAGTTTCAAAGAACATTAGAAATGCAAAAAGCTTGAAGATAATCTAGTTGAGAGGTTTTCTAAATTCCTTTTCTTAACAACCTTTTCTAAATAAACTGGAAGAACACCAATGTATAAAAATATAAATAAAAACAGAGCTATTCCTCCTGGGTTCTTCATCTCTTCAACCACACGGAGCACTGAGGCTCCCCAAACCCTCCAGGAAGGTCACTTAACATCAAGGACAGTACCACGCGGCAAAGTAAGGTGAGACTGGGAGCGAGGACTCCGTTTGCTTGTTGACAGTCCTGTGGGTCTCAGGCAGGTTCTTTTAATTGCAGTATGCAACCAAAGCAACATGATTCTCAAGTCTACTCCCATCTCATTCAAAGTACTTCCTCATGTTAGGCAACCAACCTTTTCACAGTATAGCTTGGAAAAAAAAATTTTCAGGCTTATTATTTTCCAAATGTTTAACTTAATGTTTCAAAATAGGACCACTGTGTGTGTTCGAGGTCTTTCTCCCCAGGGAAGAGACACATTTCAGGACTTACCTTCTCTACACCTGGTTATCCAGAGCCAGTAGCACCCCACCCCCTTCTAAGAGCCTCTGCACTTGCAGGTCCAGCCCCGTCCCCCCATCCTCTCTCCAAAGCTCCTTGTCCCTTAGCTCACTCTGCTTGAGTCATTTCAACTGACCAATCCCTTCCCAGCCACCCTCAAACCCTGCCTCACCCACCTTGCTTTCCTTTTCGTCTTAATGCTTATCCTTATCACCACCACCTA
Organism: Loris lydekkerianus; assembly: GCA_963574355.1. Lineage (NCBI taxonomy): Eukaryota > Metazoa > Chordata > Mammalia > Primates > Lorisidae > Loris > Loris lydekkerianus. Next base: position 128,449 of record CAUYPK010116435.1, on the reverse strand, counting down.
ATAATGTCCGTCTCACCTTGAACAGAAGCTACAAAGTACAGAAGAGACTTTGTTCATTAGGTTACCAAAAGCAACAGCTGTCAGCAGGCAATACAGTGCAGGAGGAAAAACCTGGGCCTTGTTGAAGCCCTGGCCATCTGACTAGGGCTCAGTCTCCTGATTTCTCCTAAGCTCCAGAGTTGCTAAAAGGTTGTCTTTACCTTAAGGGGGTGCGTAGAATCTTGATGCTTTGAGGGTAATTTCTAGACTACCCCCTGAGAATCTGGTGCTGCAGATCTGAGCTCAGTTTTGATTTTCATGTCTGTTAGCCATCAACAGGTTGTCCTCCCAATAAGTTTTCCTCCAAGATAGTAAAATTCAACATGCCATAGCTGAATTCAGTGTTCCTATACTTGCATGGTTTACAGAGTACCGTGCCTGTCCATGTCATAAGTCATTCAAAATAGTTATCTAATTCACTCTTATAAGACCTCCACAAAGTAAGTAGGTGCAGTACAGAATTATTTTATAAGCTATAGTCCATGAAATGATGCTGGTCAGAACAAGAACAGGAATGGAGCTTTCTCTTAATTTTCACCTGAAAACATCAATAAGCTCTTTTGTCCATTTATTCCTGTGGAACAAACATCTTTGTGATGACTTGATATGGACAAATAGATTGACAATCTACAGTAACTGTTCTCTGTTATAAACAGGACAGCCATCAAAAACAAAAGGTAAAACAACACCAAAACTGTACTGAAATAACTGGGAAATGAAGCATGGCGGAGATATTCAAGGCAGTCAATATTTTCAGAACTCATAATAAACTCCGTTAGAATGCAATGACAAAGAAATGTAAAGTTCTGTGAATTTATAAGGACAGAAAAATGTCTAATTTGCTACACAGTTATGTTCCAGATTAGGTAATAAGGTTTTGTTCATTTGAAAAAAGGTACTAAGAAGATCATAAGGCCAGCTTGAATACATGAACCCAAATCATTTCCAAAGGAATTTTTAAGTTAATACTACCCGTTCAAGTAAATAATTAAGTATGACTAACAAGTAAGAGGAAAGTGAAGGCTTAATTTTGTGTTTGTTTCCTATGCTTGGTAATAGAAGGGTTAAGCTACCAGTGAGGTAATCATCCTTCAAGACTTCATGCTTAAGAAGCAAGAAACAGTAAAGATCAGTAAACTAGATAACTCCAGACAGTCAAAGCTGGATCAACCAAGTTTTCAAGGTGTAGCTAAATTATATATAAAGGGAAAGGAAACACTTGTTCATTTATTCATTCCAATGTTTACTCAGTGTCTACAATGTATCAGACACTGGGCCATGCACTCTATAGAAACCTGCTTGTACAGACTTCCTAACACTAATACAAAGTTGACAATATGAAAGTCATTAGAATACTCTATTCATGACCTCTCAAATTATTAAAGAAAAGCATCAAATGCACAAGGTCTCACAATTAAGTTCACAAACTTGCCACTGTGGGCTTAGGCTGGTAGTGCTGTACAAACAACTCTGTAAGGTTTCACAACATTGGTTATGTCCATGTCTCCCAGACATGTCCCTGTGAACATGGGGCAGGGTCTTGCTGAATGGCCTTCATTACTGTTGTACCATGTTTCTGTGTGCTGTGGAGAGAATGCTGAAGCTTGAATTAGAACAACAAACAAACATTAAATTTGTTAAACTTGCCAAAAGTGGAAATAAAGTCAGGGGCATGTTAGTTCGAGTTTATGGGGATAAGGCATGAAGAAAGTGGCAGTGTACAAATGAATTAAACACTTTTCTGAGAGGACAGGAAGTGTCACTAATGAAAAGAGGGCAGAGCGGCCAATAACAAGCAGAACTGATGAAAACGGTAAAAATTCATTGACTCGTGCATCAAAATTGTCAGCTGACTGTTAGAAGCGTAAGAAACCAAGAAAACATGAATAGAGAAACAGAAAAATCTTAACTGAGAATTCTGCCATGAGAAACATGTGCAAAAATGGTCCCAAAGGAGCTCACTGGTGAGCAAAAGCCAAGGAGGATGAGCTGAAGCTTGCCAAGGCCTTCTGGAGAGGCAAGACAATGTTTCGGGACGATGTTATCACGGGTGATGAAACACAGGTGTACCAATACAACCCTGAAACAAAGCATCAAAGTGCACAATGGAAGTCAGCCAATTCTCCATGACCAAAAGAGTTCTGTCCACCCAAACCAGGGTCAAAACAATGTTAGCTTTTTTGATATCAGAGGGATGGTTCATTATGAATTTATGCCAACTAGACAAATAGTTAATCAAGTTTACTATTCAGAAGTGGTGAAAAGTTTGTGTGAAAAAGTTAGAGGAAAATGACCCGAACTTTTTGCCAACAACTCACGGCCCTTGCATCATGACAATGCACCACCTCACACAGCAGTGTCTGTAAGAGAGTTTTTAATCCAGTAAAACAAATAATTGTGTTGGAAAACCCTTCCCTACTCACATGATCTGGTCCCCAATGACGTTTTTCTTTACCTAAAGATAAAAGGAAATATTGAAAGGAAGACATTTTGGTGACACTCAGGACAGCAAGGGTAACATGATGGCAGTTCTGATGACCATTCCAGAAAAAAGAGTTTCAAATTGCTTTGAAGAGTGGACTAGGTGCTTGTGTCGGAGTGCAGCTTCTAAAAAGGGGTACTTCAAAGGTGACTGTAGTGATATTCAGAAGGAGGAAGGAAGGAGGGAAGGAAGGAAGGAAGGAAGGAAGGAAGGAAGGAAGGAAGGAAGGAAGGAAATGTGTTTTGATAAATATGAATTTATATGAGAGCATGATTTCATTTTACAAAAATATTCTTTGCCCTATGAAATTACTATGAGATTTACTTTTAGTAGCAAGTTCCCTTAGTCAACCAAATTGAAGTATTTGTTTATAGATTATCAAAATATTTTGGAAAGCTTGATGAGGGAGAAAATTAGAAGCAAAAGGAGAATCAGGAAAATCTGTACCGCTGAAGTATTAGAGTAACTACCAAGTACCGTATATACTCGAGTATATATGGTAAATATAAATCAAATCAAAGACAAAGCATTACTGAAAGTCCTTTTGACATATCTTCTACATGAGTTGACATACATCTATGAAATACTGAAGCACAGTAAGTACAATTAACTTAGATATTGCTTACATCATCTGACAAATGCTGCTTCCAAAAGTGGTCCACATGTTATGTAGGATAATATTTAGAAATAAACATATCCTACATCAAGCACACAAAGTGAACTCCGTGTGAGTTTATAATGACTTGCTATTCTTCCAGAGGCTTAAGGGACCTGGGCCCCCCTGGGACACACACAGAGTTGGCTTCCCTGGAGTTAAAATTCCATAAGCCATTTCTCTGAAGCTGTGCACCCCGTGAAGCCTGAGATCAAAGGGCATGCCGCTGCCCGTTCTCAGAGATCTGGGCCAGAGGGTTGACCAGAGGGTTGATGTATGTTAACAACGTATTGTCAGAGGTCTATAGGTGCTCTGCCCTGAGGAAAAGACACAGTCGTTACTTCATACTGAGTAAACTGAGTGAATACTTGAAGATATTCTTCCATTAACTCTGTTCCCCTGTGGCTACTTTCTTCTTTATGATTTTGTTTACACACCTGCCCAGAGATTAGTCAGTGTCTGGAAGAAGATGTTTACTACAAAAGTGATTATGTTGATGTGGTAACAGGATTATTTCCTTTCAAGTTGATTTCAGATAGGTAAATTGAGTAATACTAGAAAGGTATAAAACAAAACCCCTAAATAAAGGACTTCGCTACACGCCATCTCATCCCGTGTAGTCTGTTTCTTGACTTAATTACAGGAGCGAGTTTACACCCACGGCAAAGGTGCTGTTCGTTTGTGTCTCCGGTCACGCAACATGTTATTGCTCAAACTTTTAATTAGGCTAAAGAATTCCTACAAGGGGAGGTTTCTAACTGGATTTATGTAAAACAGATGTGGCTAGCAAAGCTAACTAAGCAAGGTATATAACAGACCTAAAGTCTTTAACACTTCTGAGCAAGAATTCCCACAGCATTCTTTTTTTTTTTCTTAGCATTCTTAAATATATAAATAGAAGATCACAGAGCAGAAAGTCTCAAGCACTCATGCCAAAAGTCTATTTTAAAGCAAAGAGAGCTTACTATTCTTTACTTGTATGAATGTCTACTGTTATTCTTATAAAACCATCTCTAACATACTGTAGTGGTTGTATCAAGCACAGACATTCCACATCACCATCAGCTCCTATTAGCATGCAAGTTGACACCACTCTGGGAACCACCTTCTGTATCTACCTGCCAAGTGCACTTGGGCGTTTCCCTAAGAGTGACAGAGACTTGGAACACTTTTGTCTTACAGGAGAGTAGTTGGGCTGTAGGACCAGAAAGAAGTCAGGTGGTGGCAGGAGTCCAACTAGAATGATCCACATGGAAGGAGCCTGGGGAGAAGGAAGGGGTGATGAGAAGACACTGCACTTGGGAGATGGAAAGGTGTCTGAGACCTGAAGGTGAGACATTCTATCACTGCAATTTAAAGCTCAGAGGGTCCCGTGAGACAGTTCAAACTCAGGTTTCCAGCTCAGAGCACTCACTGGCTAGGGAATGAAGGGTCTAGGCCTCCCCCAAGGAATATTGATGTCTTCCTAAAGAAACCAGAACCAGAATTCTTATGAATAAGCTACAAAGGAGACATCTGGGTTCTAATGGAACTGGAGGTCATTGCTGCATACAGTATCTCATTTCCAGGAAACATTATCATGGTATCTACTAAGCTTGTCTCATCAGCCAGCCTGGGTTATAATAGCTCCTAAAATACAATTGCTCTTTTGTACTCACTGAGATCTTAAGATTTCATGATCATAGTCTTTTAAATACAAGTAGATAGGCTGGATGTGGTGGCTCATGTCTGTAATCCTAGCTCTCTGGGAGACTGTGGAGGGCGGATCACCTGATCTCAGGAGTTTGAGACCACCTTGAGCAAGAGTGAGACCCCCTTCCCCATCTCTACTAAGAATAAACTAGCCAGGCATTGTGGCAGATTCCTGTAGTTCCAGCTACTTGGGAGGCTGAGGCAAGAAGATCGCTTGAGCCCAAGAGTTTGAGGTTGCTGTGAGCTATGATGCCATAGCACTCTACCCAGGGCAACAGAGTAAGACTCTGTCTCAAAAAAAAAAAAAAAAAAAATCCAAGTGGATGGTCCACTCTTCATCATGAAAGCAGTAAGCAAAGTCAAATAAGTGACTTTGATTTGACTCTATTTTACTTAGCTAAGTGCTTATGGCCCTAAGTAAACCTTCAGTAAGATTGCAAGCATCATCAAATGGGCTTTATGAATATTGTTAACAGCCATGCTCCTGAGGGGCACGTGGGGGAAGCCCAGGGGATTACAAATGATCCTGCAGCTGAGGACTAGAAAATAAGTGGGAAAAGCAAAGTCACAACCTGCCTTAAGCAACCTGTCATAGATACTGTGCACGTGCTGAGAAAAGACACTATACAAATGAACAAAACCAGGGACTGAAATAATAATCATGCCCTTTCATAGAGCTATGAAACTTGGTTCACCCTCACTGAAGTGTTCAAATCACCCTCTTCAACAAAACGCTTAATGGCAGGAGACAAGACAGGAGTGGCCCCAGTCCTGGAGCACGACCAGCTCACTGGCACCGCAGTGAAGCTCACGGGCTGGGCATGTGCTGTGGATGGACGTCAGCAGGGTGTGCGAGCAGCTGCTCTGTGAGAACTTCAAGCAGGGAGGCCGTGCAGGGCAGGGAGGGAGGCATCTGTGAAGATGCTCAAAAGCACAGCTTTGAGTAATGTGGCATCTGTGGAATGCCGAGAAGCAGAAGCACATAAACCAACCTGGCATGTAGCAATGAGAAATAAAATGGTTCACTTCAAGTGATGTCAGTGGATACCCAGAGAGGCCAAAAAGGCAGAGATGCAAGGCAACCATAAATGCCGGGCCTTGTTGTTCTGTTTTCCTGAAGTGAGAAGTTATCATTGGTGATGTTAGTCTTTTTGCTAATACGTCTCAGAAGTCAAGTAGGTCACAGGAGGCCAAAGCCCAGGGAGCAACACAGCCTGGTAGAGCAAAATAGGAAGCCTGCCCGAAGGGAATACGGTGCTCTCGCAGAGCTGCTCCACTGAACCCTTCCGCAGGGAATTTCCAAGATGCTTCCTGTCCCTGCCAAGTTCAATCTAAAACCCATCTGTGTCCAGGTCTAATTTTCCTCGGTCTCTGAGTTCTCAAACTGCTCTATAAAGTGGCTCCTTGTTGGAGGACGTATCAGAGCACACACAGTAAGGGTGAGCATCAACATTCTGGGCCTTCCCTAACCTCTGCTCTTCATTCTGCCCAGAATAGAGCAGCTGACCAAGGAAGTAGACTGCTCCTAAAGACACAACTGTCACAGGAGCTTGGAATGTGAGTACCCTACTGCTAGTCCATGCCCTGTCCCAGACACCTGCATCTCTCTGAATGTTTCCCAAGCTCAAGCCTCAAAGTGGCCAACTCTACTGCAGGAGCTCCACGGCCCTGGGCCAGCAATGTGAGAGTACTGACTCAATCTCATCCGTGCTATCATGAACTCTGTGGTTGAAGGAAGTCACAGACTTTGACTTGAAGGAATTCCGTGGAAGAAAAATGGAGACCATTACCACCTGCAAGTTTATATTTTTACATGGCATTGCCAAGTTAAATAAGAAGTGCATTTTCTGTTGCGCAGGGAAACAAAATGTAAAAGGGGCAGCTTTTCTGCATTTTATTTATAGACCTCAGGTTTTAATAAGGATGGTTTGTCTTTATTTTTTGATTTTATGCATGTTTATCAAAGAACAAAAACATATTTCTAAGTCAAAAAAGAAAATTTCTGCAGGTTTAATAATAGACCTTGGCTGGTGTAATCATCAAGGCTATTATTACTGGCAGTTATCAGGCTGATTGCTTTCTCTACAGAAGCAAGTGGACTGACTGGGGTTTTCACATTTGCTGCTGCTCCATGGGGACGTGCACTCACTGAGGTTAGGACGTTCCACCTTCTTGCAGGAGAAAGAGAAATGATGGGAGTGCTAAAAATAGAGTAATTAGGAAACAAACATGCAAGATTAGCCTGCCCCGATTATTCGTGAATGTAAAATAAACTAAACTGCTTCATATACTGTTCATAAAAGTACCAACAACTCACTATTGAGGATGACTTCCATGACTGCTTTCTCTAGCATTAGTACACTAATTAGAACTTTCGAACATTTCTGGGAAATTACCACTCGCTGCTTTCTGATACATGGTGTTTGTTGTACATGATAATGGAACCAGAGTTGCAAATTCAAGTCTGGAGAAGTGAGACTGCGTTCACACATCCTGTCTCAACTCTGTGCGTCTATGCTTGAAGTGCTCCAACTTTATTCACTGTATTCAAGACGTCTGAGACAAATCTCTGGGCAGGTACAGTTTTTTTACTTGGAAGTCCCAGTATTACCAATGTTTACCTCCCAGGAATAACTGACCTCATTTCTGACCGGATGAAGAATAAGTATAATGGCAAGATTTACAACATACTGTCATAAACCAGGCCACCAAGCTTTCAAACTGTAGTAGGGGTCAGTAGTGCTCTGCTTGGCCACCCACACAAATACAAATGTCCCTCCAGGCCAGTAGACACAGGCCCAATTATCCTCTAATATTATCAGAACTCTGACCTCTGCTATTCTAACTCAAATGCAGACACACATGTTAAATGTTATCTGGCCAAACTGAGCGGTGTTACATTTTCTCTATAGCTGGAGACACAACTGGGTCAGAAGGAACTAACTTCTTTTATGAACGAGATAAGAAACTTGGGGGCCAGTGGTCATGCTTCATTGACAGAGAGTATGAGGGGAAGCAGGCAGTTAGGACTCCACTGGCCACTCTGCTTGGCCAATGTGTACTCTCAGGCAATGTACCCACCTATAAAGGGGTCCACTTTTTAATTTAAAAAAAATTAGCCAGTGGTGCATTTAGTCTTTTGCATTTAAAATTAAGTTTCAGGGCCGGGTGCAGTGGCTCACGCCTGTAATCCCGGCACTTGGGAGGCTGAGGCAGGTGGACTGCCTGACCTCACAGGTTCGAGACCAGCCTGAGCAGAGCCAGACCCCTCCTCTAAAAATAGCCAGGCATTGTGGTGGGTACCTGTAGTTCCAGCTACTTGGGAGGTTGAGGCAAGAGAATCACTTGAGCCCGAGAGTTTGAGGTTGCTGTGAGCTGATGCCATGTACTGAGGGCGACAAAGTGAGACTCTGTCTATTAAATAAATAAATACCGTATATACTCGAGTATAAGCCGAGTTTTTTCCGGCACAAACTTGGCTTATACTCGAGTATATACGGTAAATAAATAAAGTTTCCCAACTCTTCTCCTGGCCAGTGTAGTAAACTGATGAAACTGTGAGGAATCTAAAGTAATTGCAATTTTAGACCCCTGAAGGTACCCCTACAGCAGGCTCTTTCATGCTGGGTGGTTTACTGTTCTTCCTGCACACGTGACTACAACTGTTTTGAATCCAGGAGCACTGAGCTGATGCACAGTCCTAAGGGCTTCATCCCCAGGTGAGCCAGGGCTCTGTTCTCTCCGGTGGCTACAGGCTGTGTTGTCTCTACCATCAGCTGTGCTGTAGAAACTCGGCCTGGTTAAGCAGAGGCAGAAGTGGCAGAGCAGAGGCAGGATCCCCCAAAATACCTCTCCCCTGCAGGAAAAAACCACTCACAATCCCTCCACTGTAGGCACAGAGTCAACAGTACAATTAGTACAATTGGAACAGGCGTGCATCAGAGCGAAGTAGAGAGGATTCAAGATTCTACAACAGCCAAAGACCGTCTGCCCTACAGACCCATCTCTGTGGTTTAACACTGCAGCCTCTCCAGACATTTAGAATCATACCGTGGGGAAGATGGCTGTAAGGCCAACATATAACTGGTTCCCACTGATTATTACTATGAAATGGATGCTAAAAAGAAAAATGAAGCCCAAGAAACAAAGTTACATTTCACAACAGTTAACTTTTCTGGGTAACTGTATAAAACATGTTAAAATAGTAACACTTTTAAAGTATCTTGTAACAGAAATTCTGGAAGTACAGAGTCCATCCTGAGAACGTAGGGAGGACTGTAAAATGCCTTTCACATATGGATGAGGGTTTCCCACTCCAATTCACCTGGCCCAGGCAGCAGATGTCCTTTGGTCTTTTCCTCATTCTCTTTATACCTCAGATCTGAGTTCATGATACTGATGAAACAACAGATGAACCCCACACTTCTGTATTTTTTATTTTTTTAGGGGGACTTATGATTGTGCACAGAGTAGGAAATGTTTACAGGGATTTTAGAAGTTACAATAGTATTTGAAATACGATGTCCAGCCTCCACCTTCATCTCTGAGAAGTTAATACCATAATAGCAACATCACCAACTATCTATTCAATACTTTGAGTCAAACAGTACTGAGCACGTTAGAACATTATATCATTTACTCTTCAAGGCAAAAGTGATTTACACATTTTCTGTCTTCACAGTTGAGAATCCAGGGCCAGAGCAGTTAAATAACTCGCCTAAGGTCACACAGCAGGCAGGTGACAAAGTCTACACTTAAGCCCAGATCTTCACCTGGGCTCCGAGGCTCTTCACCACCACTCTTTTCCCAGAAAAACTAGGAGACTGATTATCAAAGAATTGGAAGAAAAAAAATTAAGAGAGTATGACTTCTCCCAAATCAGCTGACTTTTTCCATGTGACTTATATCTAGTACGGGGAAAGCAGAAGCAAAGCAATCAAAGAGAAGTAGAAAAAAAAAAACAGAAAAGAGGGAAAGGAATTGGGGGATAGTTTAGGGTAAAGAGTCAAGGGAAAAAGGAAGGCCACTCAAAACTATATAAATGCACATGTAGCCTAACACAGAACAGTAAAATTAGCATATCACTATAGTCATTTTAAAAATACATGGATTTAAACTGATAGCGATTTACTATAAAGCAAGGTATATACCCATACTCCTTTTTTTAATTTTTGTATTTATTTATTTATTTATTTTTATTAAATCATAGCTGTGTACATTAATGCAATTATGGGGTACAATGTGCTGGTTTTGTACACAATTTGACATACTCCTTTTTTTTAACATACAGTTATCATTACTGGCTACAGTAGAAGTCCATTGTATGGTGCTATTAACATTTAGATTTCGAGTTTTTAATACTGTAAACAACTCAGCAGAAAGCAGTCTGTCTACTTGAGTGATCATTTCCTTACAATACATTAGAAGGCACGAGCTAAATGAAATTTCTGGGGTTTCTTTAGGGCTGTTGACATGCAGTGCCAACTTACTCTCCAGAAGAGTTGTGGCAATATGAGTCCAACTTGCTCATCCATGTGAAGTTCAATCATTCTTTCCAGTGTTTGTCAGTCTGATCTGTGAAAAAATAGTACCTCTTTGTTTTAACAGTTTCCTCTGACTACTAAAAAAATTTCTTTTTAAAGAGCAATGGCCATTTATTTCATTTCACTGAGTTTTATAATAACCTTAAAGATAGAAATTATCCTTACTTCATTAATAAAGGACATAGGTTCAAAGATGTCAAAATATCTGCCCAAATTTAAGGGCAAGCAAATAGCGAAACTAAAAATCTCTATTTGGTTATAAAATAAATCATAATGGCTTACAAATTAAAATAACTATTATATGCACCTGATCTATAATATTTAGTATTTAAAAGTCTTTAGAATTGTGCGAGGAAATTTCATATTAAAAAAATCTAAATTAAAAAACTGAATAATTTATCTCCTACCACATTTTAAAATGTTCCTACAAACCGTAATTGCCTCGTTCAAATATTTCATTCCAAAATAAATCACCCCTACTGGTATTAATCATCACTTCAGACATATCTTGCTCATAATTTGCTCATCTACTTTCAAATAACAAGATAGACTTTAACTTATCTATTCATACCATTGCAAGTAACTTTCTAGTTCACAGTATATTTTTGGGACAATTGATATGTCAACCAAACTTCAGGTAAGGCTATATAAAAGTCACATTTTTTACTACTAATACATCTTCCTTGTTTTATACAGAACCTATTTCCCCCTAAAATTAAAAAAATGTAATGCTGAGGTGAAATGATTTTCAGAAAATACATAATGAAAATATATATTATTTTGTCCTGTAGTGCTGAGAATACAGCAAAATGCTTAAAGTGGTGTAAGGGATGAGTATCTTAGTTGAAGTACATAATAAGAAATATGCTAAGGGCAAGTAGCTTTGCCTTCCTCGTCAGTGAGTCATTTAAAGTTCCTAAATTTTATAAAGAAAATGATCTGCCTTTTAGAATAGCAAGAGTCTGCCTACCTCCCCATACATCTGAAAATGTCAGCCTCACTTTAAGTGAATTTTGCACTTCTAGATTCCATTCCCTTCTTCTCCAAGGACTAAGAAATGTTAGCAGGACAATCAATAACCGCAAGAAAGATGGAAGAGTGAAAGAAGGGGTCTTCTACACCATGTGGGGAGAGGGGAAAATCAGGAAAGGGGTGGAGAAAAGCCAACAACAAGAGTCAAGAGAAAAAAATGGGACTCACTGATGGTTTGTTAGGTTGACCACATAGAAAACGGTATTAAAGGGCTGAAGGAGAATATAAGAAAATTTGGCCAAAGATCAAAACAAAATTTAGGAAATGGAAAAATGAGTCAGGTATTTCCACTGGAGAAAAAAAAAAAAAAAACAGTTGTACTTAAAGACAAAACACTATTTGGCTCATTGCTGAATGATATGTACAAAGCCAGAACAACAGAAATAATAAATAGTAATTTAATTTAAAAATTGTGATATATCCTTATTAGGAAAATGGGAAGATTGGAAAGTTCTCACCTACGTAATAATAATAAATATGGGCTAAAATTAATGATTCAAGAAACAGTAGAACCATATTGCTTAGATATAAGGAGATGAATAACAGAATAGACAAAATAATTAAAAAGTGTTTACCTCTGGCAAAAAGAATGAGGCAAAGGGATCAGAGGACTGTTACAATTTATTATATGCCATCCAGTATTATTTTACTTAACTATAAGCTTATTAATTTAAAAAATAAAAAAGAAACAGTACCAACATAAGAAATAAAAAGTTAAGAAAAAATGTATTCCACGTACCGAGTAGACAAAGGCTCTTTTATAAGGGCTGTGCCTATGCAACAGGATCCCATTTTCATAAAAAAAAAAACCAAAATGCTTTCTCTAGTGATAACACCATGGCGTAGTCCATCTTTCTTATTATTCTATGTTTTCTACTGTAAAGATATACAGCACTTTGATGAGAAAAAAAGAATTTAAAAAAAGAAGCAGGAGGAAATTGGTCAGCTGAAAAATGGAACTTAGGAAGTAAAATCAGAAAGATAGAAGGAGACACAGAAAAAATAGTATCCTAATGGCAAGGAAGAAAAGCAATTTTACCAGCACGAGTGTAGTCAAACTCTGCTGGGCAAGACAGGGCCTGAGAAACCTTTTGCTACCAGATGGGGAAGGAGTGTCTTCAGGAGAACAGCCCTGGCAGGGTTGAAGGGAAGGAGGGCTACAGGGCTAAGGGGGGTGCAGGGGCAGACGACAGGTCTCTGTAGGTGAAGGCAGCTGCTGGCACTTATTAAAATCTGAGGAGATGGAAGATATTTAAGAAACAGTGGGTACGGCGCCAGCCACATGCACCAAGGCTAGCGGGTTCAAGCCCAGCCTGGGCCAGCTAACCAACAATGACAACTACAACAAAAAAATAGCCAGGCACTGTGGTAGGTGCCTGTAGTCCCAGCTACTTGGGAGGCTGAGGCAAGAGAATTGCTTAAGCCCAAGAGTCTGAGGTTGCTGTGAGCTATGATGCTACAGCACTCTACTGAGGGTGACATAGTGAGGCTCTGTCTCAAAAAAAAAAAGAAAGAAAGAAAGGCCAGTGTGGAGAGGAAGCAACTGAGGACAAAGTTGATTTCCCAACAAAAAAGACAATTTAACTTTGAGCAAACTGATTGTTTTGGTTTCTAATTTTTAGAAATCTTTGTTGCCTCCTGAGTACTTGACTATATTCTGACATTTGGTATTAAAAAAACAAAGTACCCACAAGGCCTCTGGCCATCATTATGAATTTTGACGAACCATGAATCCCAATATAAAAAGGGAAGAATTTCATACTAGTACTAAGACATAAGTTCAAAGTTACCATCATTCCTTAAATATTCAAAAGAATACTATATCACTTTAAAAGAATTACTCTGTGCTGGAATCAAGTTGAATAACAGGGCACATACGCTTGCTAACAATTTCAAAACATGGAATTTTTCATTACAGTTAAATTGTAGGATTTTAAATATCACTTAGCAAGTACTTGGGTGGGGGGAAGCAAGATGCTGAACAATATGTTTGGTATGACCCATTTTTATTTTTACAAGAGCCAGTTATTTATTATTATTATTATTTTTTTTTTTTTTACAGTTTTTGGCCAGGGCTGGGTTTGAACCTGCCACCTCCGATATATGGGGCTGGTGCCCTACTCCTTTGAGCCACAGGCGCCGCCCCAAGAGCCAGTTATTTTCAACCTTGGCTGCATATCAGAATCATCTAGAGCAGTGGTTATCAACCTTTCTAATGCCTCAATGTATTTCGTGATCCACAGGTTGAGAACCGCTAATCTAGAGAATTATTGAAAAATATCAATCCCTAGGGCCTACCACAGTGATTCTCATTTATTTGGTCTGGGACAACAAGGCTAGAGCATTGGGAGTTTTGACAATCCCCTCCTCCCCTGTATGATTCTATGTGAGGAGTAACCTGGCTTATTATACCCTCAATGAATCCCCAACAATAAAAAAAAGAAAAGAAAAAAAAAAAATGTATGAAAGGGTTGGCGGTCAGAAGTTTTCATTTCCTACTTTGCATGTTTTTGTATTGTATTGTTTGAGTGCTGAAACAATGGTAATATACTACTTTTATAATTTGAATAGAAGTATCTCCATTTAAAAATTAACAAAAGTAATACTTCTTTATAGGTTTTTAAATGATTTAAGAGGGAAAGTATCTTTTGAACCATGTCACAATGTTCTGTTAGAGAATGTTTCTAGAAATCGTCAAATTCAGTGCACTGGTTCACCCAGTGGGGTGAACAGGGGAGGAGTGTGAGGCAGATCCAGGGGCTGTGTGAGCGTCTGGCTACAGGGCAGCAATGGAGCCACTCGCAGACCTTTGATCAGGGTAGCAATGCAATGTAGCTTCTTGGTGAATGAAAGCCCCACTGTGCAAAGTAAAACTATAAAGTTTAAAAAAAAAAAAAAAAAGAAAAGAAAAGAAAATGTCGAGGAACACCTTTGAGAACTAGGGATGAAGAAGGACTTGAACAAAACCTACAAGCTATATAGCCAGGAAAAAAAAAAAAAAAGATGATTCCTATAGCACACTTAAGTATTCTTGTTTAATAGATAAAGTTTATAGGCAGAGTAGACAATAAAATTTTTTAAAAGCCCTAATAAGGGACAAATATCCAGAAAACAAAGATGTCCCTCAAATCAACATAAGAAGGATGGGAACCCCATCCAAACCTGGGCAAAAGCCATGGAGAAGTTTACACAAATTTACACCCCCCGAAATAATAAGCAGGTGGAAGGGATAATCAAATTCATAAGCACTCAGAGAAATACAAACTAAAAATGAGATAATTTATACCTGGAGGACTGGCAGACACTAGAAAGCTGGGCCACGCCAAGCCAAGCGCTGGTGGGTGTGGGCATATAAAGACAGATGCAGCCGTTCTTGAGAATATGAGCACAGCACAGCATATGCAGGTGAAGAGAAAAGGCAGTCCCCGGGGTTATGAATGAGATAGGTTCTGTAGGTCTGCTCTTATGTTGAATTTGTACGTAAGTTGGAACAGGTACATTTACCTATTACCTATAATAGCCTCCATTCATAACTGGGAGTTGCACATCAGTCAGATGTTTGTAACTCAGGGACTGCCTGTACGCATAGTTTATGACCCAGCCATCCGGGTGCTAGGCACACATACTCCCAAAGAAACTGTCACACTGGTCCCAAGGGGACATGGAGCCTTCTATATGATGGTAGGGAGGTAGCAACTGTCTAAATACCCACCACAAAATAAGAGAGGTACAATTGGATAAATATATATTATGGAATACTCAACTGCAGTTAGAATCAACAAGCTAATGTTAACACCACCAGGGATGGATTTTTAAAATAAACTGGTAGGTGAAAAACACTAACTGAATGAGGACAACATTTATATAATAATTCACATAATACAAAATATGTATCATAAAAAAATTCATAACAAATGAGAGGAAAAACACTTGACACATTAGAGTAAGTGCCCATGGCAGTGAGAGGCAGAGGTAGGGGATGGAGATGAAAGGAATTATCTGCCTCTGACAAACTGCCATCAAATGAAATAATAGGAACTCCTCAAGTCTCCTGAAAGGGTAACTAAAAATTGTCTACAAAATAAAGATTAGCAGTGTGGTCAAAATAGAGAGAACCAGGCTGGGTGTGGTGGCTCATGCCTGTAATCCCAGCACTCTGGGAGCTTGAGGCCAGAGAATCACTTGAGTTGGAGACCAGTTTGAGCTAGCACGAGACTGTCTCTTCAAAAAAAAAAAAAAAAAATAGCCGGGTGTTGTGGCACACTCCTGTAGTCCCAACTACGTGGGAGGCTGAGGCAAGAGAATCGCATACGCCCGAGAGTTTGAGGTTGCTGTGAGCTGTGACACCACAGCACTCTACCCAGGGCAACAAAGTGACTCTGTCTCAAAAAAAAAAAAAGCCACAGAGAACCCAGAGACAAAGAGAACCAACGGGAGACCACAGGTCAGTCTTCTGAAATGTTCCCTATTAAAAATTTTTCCTTCTCAACTGACTCCTGAGGAACTCATTTATCCCTCCTCCTGAAAAACGTGCCTGCTTATCCCAACTTTCTATTTCCAAATTTCAATCATCTGTGACAAATTAGCTATTCACATCATTTGAAACCAAATAGCATTTTAAGAAACAGTATTAAAAGTGGAAATTTATTATAAGCTTTTTGAAAATCTAAGAAAAATATATCTGGCCAGGAGCAGTGGCTCACGCCTGTGATCCTAGGACTCTGGGAGGACAAAGCAGGTGTATTGCCAGAGGTCAGGAGTTAGAGACCAGTCTGAGCAAGAGCAAGACCCCTTAGCCTTTACTAAAAATAGAAAAACTAGCTGGGCATTTTAGCCGGCGCCTGTAGTCCCAGCTACTTGAGAGGCTGAGACAAGAGAATTGCTTGAGCCCAAGAGTTTGAGGTTGCTGTAAGCTGTGATGCCACAGTGCTCTACCACGGGTGACAATGTGAGACTATGTCTCAAAAAATAAAATAAAAAATTAAAAATAAGAGAGAGAGAAACATGTCTACTTCACGTAAGACATCTTTTCACTTCCTCAAAAAATTCTAGTATGTATGTTTATGGTTGTAAGTATCACATTTGTTCTCCTGAAGAGTTTTTTTTTAATTCAATGTGGTGACCAGGTCTTTTATCAGAGAGGCACCAGAAGCCTAGCAGGAAATAAAGATGCACAACTAAAGCCCTAAATCCCCTTCCATCAAATATGTTCACATTCGCACAGACCAATCTGCTGGCACAAGAACTATTTATAAGCTAAATTTACACAATTTGGCTAGAAATAGCCCAAAGAAATTCTAGGTAGATGTCATTTGGTATTAATGACTTGCACACCTTTACATTGAATAAAAACATTTTAAGTAAATCTTACTGTTTTATCTAGTATCATTGATATGACTATTTTAAAAGACAGTATGAGCTAAGACTTAGTCTAATTGGTTTCTTAATAATGACCAATAGCTGAAGAAAAATTATTCTCATTGTAAGCTGTTTCTCCAGGTGGAGGGAGGTGAGAGAGGGCTGTGCTGAGTCTTGGAGTTCGCTCTACAGCCAGATCTGAGGAATCCAGACTCCCTCACTTTAAGGTCCTCCTACTACACACTGTTAAAGTTTTACTGGATGCAATTATGTTTTTTGACATAATACTTTTGACTTGTTTGACAGACACAGCTCCAAAAATGATTTGCACTGACACCAAAAACCAAGAAAACTTTGCAAATGGCTTAAATGACATATGGCTTAAAAGTAGCAAGTAAATAGAATTTAGTTTCTGATACTATGAGCCTAAAAAGAAAAGGCTAATAAATCAATCTTTGGATCACAATGGCAAGACATTCAGAAAAAAGTAACTTTCCCTTTAGCAAAAACCTACCTGCCTACACCCAGCTGAGACAGCTGCAGGGGCGGAAGAGTCAGGGAAGCCCCCATCAGCTCAGAGTGCCACCGTTAGAGAAGGGGAACATTTTAGGGCGCAGACGCCACCTCTGGGCCTGTCACACCAACTCCACATGAGGAACAACACGCTCGCAGCACAATCATCTCCCGGCAGCAAGTCATTCTGAAGAGGCTTGAGTGATGGGTTTGGCTTCAGAAATCTCTTTGTCAGGGACACAAACTCAAAACAATTCAGGTAGTTTGACCACATTAAAATCACCTTTACTACTATAAAAAGCAAAACCTTACTATAGACAGCAATTCAAAAAAAGAGAAGCCTAGATAGTACTTAGAGAAATGATGTCAAAAGAGTTAAGATGTTACATAAATTTCATACCTCCAATATATGGCTTCTGAAGCAAAAAAAAAAAAAAAAAAAAAAAAAAAGCAAAGTACCTAGTTGAGTTTTTTGTTTGTTTTAAATAAAGCCTTCTTATCAAAATGCGAAATATTAGATTTCTGGGATGGAGAGAATGTGAGTTAAAAAGATTTATCAAAATCATCAAGTTTAACTCCATCCATTATAGAGATGAGAATAATGGCTCAGGAAGATGTAAAGCCTTCCTCAAGGCCTCTAAGATAGAAAACACAGATGAAAACACACCTTCTTTCGAAGGCACATTGCCTTGCTCACCCGTCTGCGTCCAGGCACTCACAGAATGGCTCTTTTTAAACACTCATAGGCTTCATCCTGTCTCTGATTCAGACGCTCTTTTACCAGAAAGCCATCAAGAATCATTGATAACATTGACAATCACTGATAATGTCAATATATTGATACCACTGCTATTCTTAGAAGTGAGATCATCACCCTAAGGAACATTCTATTCATTAAAGAAGTGAATAATAAAGTCAGGTCATGCTCAACTGGAAAGGGATTGCACAAAGCCTTGAGTTCGGGAGGTGGAACCCACGGAGGCTATCTCAAAGCTGCCAGCCAGCCACGTCAATGCTGGTAAATGGATACCTGGGTGTGAGGAAAGACCAGGTGGTGATGACCTCTTCCTGTGGATGCTTCTCCACATTTAGAGGTGGCAGGACAATATAAGTGGTTTTAAAAAAAAAAAAAAAAAAAGCACATGGGAACACAGCAAAGCACCATCTCTGGAAAAGACTCAATAATCAAAATAAGAAGAAATGAAGAGTTATCTCTGAAACAAATGAAGAAAAGTGCTGAAGAGAATGTGAAGGAACTCCAGTAGGGAAAAGGTGTGTTGGGAAGTGCGAAAGGAGAGGATGCCCCTAGCACACAGTAGGCTCAACAAGTATTTGTTAAATTTCACACCCTGCCAAAATCTTTATACCCCCTCATCCAATTTTTTAATAATTTGGTTTTATGAGAATGTGAAACTTAATTTGCAGCACACATGTACAGAAATCAGAACACACAATGGTTCTAAATAATTTAGTACATGGCAGTAATAAATCTGTGGATACAGAAGGAACAAATAAAAAGATTAGGGTGTATGTTGAATATGGTTTGATTCTATGGAATGAATTCAGAGGAAATGAATAATTCCACAACTGAAGAAACAACTCAATATTTTCATGTACAAATTAGGAACATCTCAGGAGTTTTCTCCTAATTACTTATTTCATTACTATATTTTAATCCCAGAAGAATTTATCTTACAAACTCCTGCCAAATCTCTGCTTTCATCCAACATCAACTCCCTGTGATCTGGGACTGTGCTGGGCAGCAGTACAGTACAATGTCCCCACTCAGCATGCAAAACAGTGCAAAGAAAAAGTGTGGAATACCATTTGCAGAAACTATTTTTACATTCAAGTTCTTTCAGCACAAGTCTATCTAAATTTAACTTGAATAATTATATAAACATCATACCCAAACAAACTAAAACTTTAAACTCATGGGTACTTTATATATATGACATCTCCCACATCGACTCAGAGCAACATCCTGATCAAACAGGGGCCTTTTCTTTTTACATTGGAAAACTGAGATTTGGATTCTGATGAAATTGCTATTTGCAAGATCCTAGGCAGAGGCGTCCAGCCTTTTTTTTTTTTTTCCCTCTGCCATATGTTCAAAGAATCAGAGTTGTCCTGGGCCACATATTAAATACACAAACACTAAGGAAAGCTGACTAGCAAGAAAAAAAAGAAGTCCATGCATACTTTTTGCAATATCTGACACCACAAATAAACAAAAAAGAACCTCACAAAATCAATATTCAGCCCATGGGCAGCAGGTTGGACACCCCTGTTAGGGCAAGCCACACAGATTTTTTATGTTTTTACTGTTTTTTTCACATGTAAAACACACATCATGGCTATATCTACTTGCAAAGATGATGATGATGATAACTAGTAAATATAGGAGACTGTGCACGATTCACACAAATGTGCTTTTAAAAAATGCCTTCGTGTCAGTTAAAAATGGCCCATGCACGGCCTTAAGTTTCCACTACATCACTTGCGATTGCTTTTAACCATCACACAAAGCTGACAGGCCAGTGTGGAAATCACTACTACAGGTTGAATCATAGTGTGACAAACTCCATACTCTGGCCACTTACTTCTCTGTCCCACCCCTGCTTACAAGTATATTTTATACAAGGATGCTAGTGTAATATCTCATATGCAATATATAATAGGTCTGCATATACTTACAAGACTATGAAGTTACATGAAAGATATTTTCCTCTGAGTCTAAATTGTTACTGCATTCTGACCCTAACCATTCTCTGAATGTATAGCCAGAATGTGAATAGCTTTACTCAACATATAAAGACTGTCACTGGACTCACTGTTCATTGTCTACCATCCAGCCTGGAGCTGTCCCTGCTCAAGAAGGACTGTCCCAAACAAAGCAGAGTGCCTTTCAGTCATCATTATTCTATACTTTCTAACAAGGCCCTGTTGCTGGTGATACACATCAGGACATTTTTCAAATATCCCTCCAGATTGCTTCCTAAATCAGTTTCCCATGTAGCCAGTACTAATTTATCATGCTTATTTAGATCTTTCCCTGACTTAAGAGTTTGGAAGAGCTGCATCTGGAATATAGGTCACTCTGTTCTGAACACCCTGCACTACCACCATATACTACTTGACCTTCCACAACTCTCAGAAAACCAAAGCACTGCTTCGAAAGTAAGAGGATATCTGCAAGTCTGCTGGGCCATAGTCCTTCAAGTCTTCAATTTCACCTGAAACTCAGTTTCACACTGCCACCAAACTACTGGCTTTCCCCAAAACTCATTAGATTTGATATGGTGAAAAACATTCAGTCATATTCTGTTCAAATTTCTTCACTTCACTATGATTTATTACTCTAATGATAACCTCAAAGGAAAAAAATTCTACTTTGCCTGACACAATTAATATTGTCTCCATACTTCATACAATTTAATACAATAACATTTTCTTCTTATATCCATATCTACATAATTTCAAATAGGAAGGAACTAGTTTAATTATAGTCTATCATAAAAGAATTTAGAAACTGAGCTGCCAATTATCTTCAAAATAATTTTGTCACAATTACAAATTATATAATGTTATAAAATCCAGTTCTCCTTATCAAATTCCATTTCTGTAATTCTTTTAGTTCAAACATTGCCATTACCAATTACATAGGTTTAATTAGAAATAAAAAAAATTCAGTGTGGCCAAAAATCAGGACATGCATTTGTTTTGTAACAAATATAATTGGTGCTTAAAAGAGTTTTAAATAATGTAACAATTTACTGTCAACATAACCTTAATTAGCTGACAGTGTACTATTTGGCAATGTATTTTAATTATTGACATTAGGGATGGGTCTTACTGAACATAAGCTAATTAATGCCTATTCTCATACCTGTGATCAAAACAAAACTACAAAAACAAATCTTTAGCTATTATGAAGGTCTGCATTTTTTTGCAGTAGAATCCAATATACACATAGAAATTTGAGTATCATTCATTCCTTCATTTCACAGATAATGAACTAAAGGGTTAAATGTTTTGCTTATAAGAGAGCCTCTGTTCTCATATTTAAGCTCAGCAATGAATCACATCCAATCATTTTCATTTATTCATTCAACAAGTCCACACTAACCACCTAATACAAGTCAGATGCTTGAAATGGGTTGTAAAAAATGCAATGGCACCGTTCATAGAGCTTACAGTGGGGAGAGACTTCAAATAATCCCACAAACAAGTGTGTGAAATTATATACAGTGTTGTTGTGGGCTATGTGGAGCCTATCTCAGGCAGTATAGTGAATAATTAAGAGCCTGGGGTCTAGGATTAAGTGGGCTGGATGAAATCCCAGTGCTGTCACTTCCTAGCTATTTCTGGATGACTTAACTTAACCTTTATTTGTTTTTGTGTTTTCATCTGTAAAATAGGGCCAATAATACTAGGCTCGTAGGGTTGTTGTAACTAACTTAGTTAATTCACATAAAATATGCAGAACACAGCTTGCCCATACAGTAAGCACACAATAAATGCCTATTACTTTAAGAAAATGGAAATCTGTGTATGCGATAAACTGTCATTTGGAAACCTCTGCTTATAGAGGAAGGTGGGTCACAAAAGGCCTTTAAGGCCATGGTCAAGCTTTCAGTTTTGATTACAGAGCAATAGCAAATGATTTAATTAGGGTGGTAACCTAATCACACGGCTTTTCTTTTTCTTTTTTCAAAGATTTGGCACTTGGGAATAACTGGGTAAGGTGAGACATGAGCACGCTAGGTTAGATGGCTTACAGTAACAAAATCCTAGCATAGTTTATTATTATTGTCACTTAGAGAACTTTTCCTACTGTGAGTAGTCCCTTCTAACAAGACGATAATGGGGCTCTGTTCACACTCCCATTTATTAGCAGTTTTCAGTATTTACAGAACCAGGCAACCTTCTGTTTACCACACTTACCTGTAACTACGTCGGGAAAGGCAGATTCACGCTTAACATCCTACTTATAAGTGAAAAGAGTCCATTTACTACAATTTTCTAAAATGTCATTTGGCATTTTAGAAAGGTCAACTGTCATGGTCTTTTTCATAAGAAATATGCCAGAAGCCTCATTAGATAAGTCCCTCTTTAAGAAAGGTATCTACATACACATCCAACAGGAACCAGGCATTTGAATCATTAAAAGTTCGAAGTGTGCAAGTAAAGGAGAAAATCTCCCCCTAAATTCATTAATTAAGGAGAAATGTTAACCTTGAACCATAAACACCACTCACACACACCCCAAATCAGGACAGCAATGAACAGCAGAACTTCAATGCTTTGGTTCTCTAGGACAAGTAGAACTGACAATAAGTTAGCTTAGATTCATGAGGCTCTGAAAAATGTGCAACTATTTAGATTCTCATTATGCTTACTTTTAATGTTCCCATACATGCGCGCTGTACATATTCCTTAGTAAGCCTGGCAATAAATGGAAAAGAAAACCCAAATCAACTGACGCTGGCTTTTGCTGGCAGTTCAAAAAATACTCGGCAGAACCATGATGAAACACAATACCTTTCAAATCATATGTTAATTATCTGTTAATCTCCTAATTCTACTTGCACATTTCCTTAGGGCAGAACATATAATTCCAAGGTCAGTTGGCTTAATAAAATGTTAACAAATCCAAGAGTTAAAAAATAATAATTAACTTTAGTAAAAATTAGGTAGCTTAGTGTGTTTTTTAAAGGTCAAGGCTTTAAAAATTTCAAAGTAGCATTAACAAAAAAAAAAAGAAAGAAAAAGAACTTTTTTAGATAACAGGTCCCACAAACACCATTTAATGCACAAAAAAAAGTACTTGCTTTCCAACCTGCCATACTGACCATCTCTAAAATACCATATAACTTATTTTGTCACTAATTCCTAGCTAGAGTTAAGTTAATATCCAGTCATTAATTAATGGCTCATGAAATTTATGTGATGATTAGGGCTTACGTACTGCAAGTTGAAGATCCAAACTTGAACAATAAAAGGACAAAATTTTAAAAAGGACAAAATGCTAAAAAAAAAAAAAAAAAAAAAAAAAAAAATACGTGACAATTAAAGAGCAATCTGTTTAACACAGAAAGGAAAAAAATCGAGAAATAATCAAGAATTCCCAGAATGACATTAGAAATCAGAGAGCCTTTGGGGAAAACTGTATTAACAAAGAATAGAACAAGTAATTGAAGACAAAACTCCAGTATGGAGGAAAAAGGCCAGGCGCTGTGGCTCATGCCTATAATCCTAGGACTCTGGGAGGCCGAGGCCAGGATTATTTGCTTGAGCTCAGGAATTCAAGACTAGCCTGAGCAAGAGACCCCACCTCCAGCAAAATAGAAAAATTAACAGGGCACTGTGGCAAACTATAGTCCCAGCTACTCAGGAGGCTGAAGCAAGAGGACTGCTGGAGCCCAAGGGTTTGAGGTTGCTGTGAAATGTGACCCTTCAGCACTCTACTCAGAGGGCCACAGAGTGAGATTCTGTCTCAAAAAGAAGGGAAAAAAATCATAGGTTCCTAACTCTTATCTCAATTTCCCCAACTCAAAACACTGATTTTTCTAAAGACACACTAAAGAACAGACAGCTGCTAGTGACTTAGAGATGGGCCAAATGATTGTTTTTGATGTCTAAATTTCAGGAACTAGCCATAAACATTCAATTATTTCCACACTGGATGGGGAAAAGCTACTTTAAAAATAACCAATGGCTCACGTGTAGACTAAGAATCACTATAGCACAAGCTCAGGATTCAACTCTCTCTCTTTGCACAGTTAGCTGCAAGTAGAATACAAAAAATTTTCAGAAGGTTTATTAAAGAGAGAAATTTCAGAAGGGAGCATTGGAGGCAGAAGTCAATCTGACCCCTTTCAGGAAAACAACAACAGAAATAAAAACAAACACCTTATATTACAAATTACACCAGAGAGTTAAGAAGATTGCCACAAAGATCAGCGATACAAGCAATGCACGGGTGTGAAGCTTGCCACTAGGAATAACATGCATGGCAAATTTCCACCAATCAGGTAATATGCATCGTATATTTCCACCACTCAGGTACTCTGTACTTTCTCTGAAGTTTCTGTTTTAACTTAGAAGACCGTGAATCACCTCAGATGTAAGAAATTAAAACTGATACTGATGTTTTCCTTAAAGAAACTTGAGAACAGAATAAATCCAGATCAGCACTTCCTGTGATGATGGAAATACTATATATTTGCACCTTTCTATACAGCAGGCACTAGCCATGTGTGGCTACTCAGCACTGGACATGTGGCTAGTGTCACTGAGGCATCGAACCTTTTATTTTAATTCATACAGATTTAAATAGCCATATTTGACTAGTGGATATGTAGTAAATAGCACAGACACTAGTGGATATGTAGTAAGTAGCACATGACAGATTACAGATGACAACTCTATAAAGTTTACAAATATTGGGCCAGTGTGACGGCTCACGTAATTCTACCACTCTAGGAGGCCAAGATGAGTAGAATGCCTGAACTCAAGACTTAGAGACCAGCCTAAGCAAGAGCAAGATTCCACCTCTACTAAAAATAGAAAAAACTAGCCGGGCATCGTGGTACACTCCTAAAGTCCCAGCTACTCGGGAGGCTGAGACAAGAGGATCCCATGAGCCCAAGAGTTTGAAGTTGCTGTGAACTGTGATGCCACAGCATTCTACTGAGGGTGACAAAGGTAGACTCCCTCCAAAAAAAAGTTTACAAATATCATTCAAAGTGGTATATAGTAAAATATCACTAACATTAACAACAATATTTTAAAATCTGACACTAAAGTTCTAAACTAATTTGGCACTATTTCAATAATACATATAGGTGGATAATGTTCATTTGTATAACCAGTTTTGCTATTTTTTATGTGTTATGTGGCATCAACTCTCCACATATTTTACTTATACATTATTTTTGAATACGATAAAATTCTCTCTTTAAAAGTAATCATAGTGCTTGTAATAGCACTTGAAATAAGCCAATTTAAAAAGGGGCAAAGGATTTGAATAGACATCTCCAAAGAAGATACACAAATGGCCAATAAGTACATGAAAAATGCATCTAGTCATTGGGGAAATGTAAATCAAAAGTACCATGAGATATCACTTCATACTCGCTAGGAAAGTGTAATTAAAGAAAGACAAGAACAAGTGCTGGTGAGAATGTGGCGGCCTGGAACCCTCACCACATTGCTGGTGGGAAAGTAACTGTGCAGTTGTTTTGGAAACAGTTCAGCAGTTTCTCAAAAAGTTAAACATAGAGTTTCCATATGACCCAGCAGCTCTACTCCTAGGCATATACTAGAAGAACTGAAAACAAATGTGCACACAAAAACATATACAAATGTTTGTATCATCGTTATTCATGATAGCCAGAATGGAAACAACCCCACTGCCCACAGCTAATCAATGGATAAACAAATGCAGTACATCATACACTGGAATATTTTTCAAACATACAAAGAAATGAAATATTGATTCATGCTACATGGATGAATCTCACAAACATCATGCTAAGCAAAAGCCATATACTTCATGATTCTATTTATATGAAATGTTCGGAACAGGCAACAAGTCCATAAAGACAGAAAGTAGACTGGCAGTTGCCAGGTGCTGGGGGAGAGGGAAAGGATAAATAACTGCTTAATTGGCACACGGTTTGTTTGGGGGATGATGAAAATGTTTCTGGAATTAGGGATGACAACTGCACAGTTTGTAAATGTACTAAAACCACTGAACTGTACTTGTTAAAAGGGTGAATTTATAGCATGTGAATTATATCTCAATTTTTAAAAGCATTTCGATTCTTGGTTTTATTTTTTTATTATCAATAATTTCCTACTTATATAACTTTTCTTTAAACGTCATCAGGATTTGTTTTTTTTTCTCTCTCAAAGATATACTGGCCATTTTAATAAATGGGTTTTTTTTAATAAGCAGAGATATTACAAACATTCCATATAGAAGGCAAACTTTAAGAGTTGTTAGATGTTAAAATTAAGAATAAAACTATTCAACAGAAATCATTAAGCTGGAGCTAACTTCTGAGAAGAAAAGGACTAGAATATACTCCTGACCCACAGGTATGGGATAGGTCTGTAATTGGGCTCTCTGTGAAGCAGGAGCAGTTCTGAGCCAAGGTTGGCGAAGAGTAAGTTTCCGTCCCCTCTTTCTGATATCCTGCCCAGCCAACAAAAGATACAAAGATTTAAGCCACCTGGGCAGCCCTGGTAGACACTAGGGCAGAAGCAAAACTGTGTAGCCAAGTTATAAGCAGTTCTGGCCTTCAGTAAGTCAAGTAAACAGAGAAATCAGAAATGCTTTAGGAATACATTTCCATTTCATGACCCAGAAAAATAATTGCTGGTCATATAGTACGTTAGATACTAAAAAATAACCCCAAAAGTTATTAACAGTATATACTTTTATTCACCAGCTATAAATGACAGAGGATAGAATTACCTCCTGTAGTAGGCTACTATAGTTTTCCCCCTTAACACAGTTATTAAACTCTTTTCCAAACTGATAAAGATGTCATGATTCTCATTTTAAATACAAATGATAATCTGCCTATGAAAGCTTAATAAGGATATATCAAGGCAAAATAAAATTTCAAAATGTAAAAGTTAAAAATAAAATTAATATATTAAATGCAGAATTTAAAAGTTAGCTATTGTTTAATATCTAAATTTTTGGAGAGCTAAAAAAAAAAAAAAAAAAGGTTAAAAAAATAGTGCTGATTAAGTAACTCCTACTAATGGAAAAATAAAAATAATAGAAACCTCCTGGAGAATGCTGGCTTCCCAGCCCAGCCCAGCCCAGCCCAGAAAAGGAATGGGAAAAGTCCCTTCCAGGGAAGTACTTAGAGGGTGGGATCTACTAACTCTAACATTGGGGGGGAAAGTAACACGAAACTCAGACTCTCCACATCTAAAGCCCCATGTTTACAGAAACATAGATATTATGTATATAGTAAAAATAGAAACATAATAAAAAGAAAAAACAACTTCAGAAACCTTAATTTAGCAAACAAGATTTTTTTTTAAATTTGAATAATAGTTTCACAGGCTCTCACTACATTATTCTGTGGACTTTTTCCATATTTGAAATATACCATTAAAACTCCAAAGAAAAAGTTTCATTATCATCAGTGATCATCATTTACAAAAGTTCAAATTATATTTTCTAATAAACTACCAAAATATGCAAATAACTCACATTGTTTGTGCTGCACCGTGTTAAGGTTTAAGCCATCGTTAACAACGTAGATGGTTCCATCAAAATACTGTACTTGGAAATCCATCTAACAGTGGGTGAGCTACTGCCCGGGCAGAGCAGTGGGCAGACAGCAGCTCCAGGCTTGCTGATGAGCCCATCTATCTTGATTAGTACAGCACTTTTAAAACACGTTAATGTCTCTTGGCACGAGAATTTAAAGACTACTACTGCTGGCATAGTCCACAGTGCTTATTAAACCTTGAATATCAAAATCATGGCATGCCATCTGCTTGTGAGCACTCCATCTTACAAAATTCTACCTCCCGGAGTGGGAGAAACAAAACATACAACTTAATGCAGTTACTTTTAAGCTTTGGAGGTCACTCTTCTGAATTCTTCCCTAAATAAAAAAGAAATAATCTAAATTTTGATGCCTTTATGATCTTCTATTCAACAGATTCACATCTGATAGCTAACATGAGGTTAATACTAAGCTTCAAACCACACCCTTTCAAAAACAAAACTGCAAATTTAAGATCTCTAACCTTTGCCAGTCTATTTTAAGAGACTCAAAATGGTTTTAGCCTGAACTAGAAATTTCTCTTTACAGGGAATAAACTTTGTCCCTGTCTTCTCAGCTAATACACAGGAAGTATTATTATGGCAATCAACCTATTTATTTGCATACAGCAGAAACTACTCTCTACAGCTTAGCCTGAGACTTTAGCCATTCTTTTTTTTCTTTTTTTTAAAGAGTCAGGGTCTCACTCTGTTGCTAGAATGCACCGGCTATCCACAGGTGCAAAGAGCACCGCAGCCTTGAACTCCTGGGCTCAAAAGATCTTACTGCCTCAGCCTTGGGAGGCACATGCCACCCCTCCTGGCTTTAGTCAACTTTTAAATCAGGAAATTGGACCTCAGCCTTCTCCCAGCTGATCAATATAACAGCAGAATTTCAGGGAACCTTGCCTTAAGACTGATACTTTAGTTTTCTTTACAGGGTCTATACCTTGCAGCTTGACTTCTTGAGAAATCAGGCCATAATTAATATTTCAATGGTATAAGAGCTGGTACCTCTGCTGCAGTGAAGTAGTTCATTCACATTGGCATGGTTTTCTTCTAATTCCTTTTTTATAAAGAGCACACCTCCAGCTGAGTTGGCCTAGATCATTTCTTGTCTTTGAAATAGGGGTTGGGGTGGGGAGGGGGAAAGTCCTGTATTCCTGGCTGGATTAAATGATGGGAAACATGGTACCTGCCAGCTTCCCGTGACCTTGAAACATCTGGGTCCACCATCTACTGCTGTCTTCCCTCTCCTTAGTACACATAATGGAAGCCAGAGTATAGATTAAAAACTTATAAAATGGGGCGGCACCTGTGGCTCAAAGGAGTAGGGCGTCAGCCCCATATGCCGGAGGTGGTGGGTTCAAACCCGGCCTTGGTAAAAAAAAAAAAAACCTTATAAAATGCATTTTGTTACCATGTGTGTCTTAACTTCCAGGCATAGTACTACTGCATGTAGACAGCCAAGGATTCAGAGCAGGTTTTGCCTAAACCCAGAGGTCTCAATTTGAGAGTTCAGACGTAAGGATTTGACCAATGTCAGTGTTTCTAAATCAGGGATAACAAACCAAAACTTAAGATTTTTGGCAGTGAAATTATTGGTTACAGTGTTATTGCTTTCTTTGATACTTTAACTATCAAACATCAACTGGTTCCTGTCCTGAATTTGTTTTTGGCAACCAGGAAATTTGGGGTAAGAGCAACTCTAGTATCTAGGAAGAAAAGACTTTATATACGCATAATGAACAAATTACAGCAAAAACTTGTGGTAAGTGCTCTAAAACTACACAAATTTGGAGAATATTAATTCAAATATAAACAATGCATACAACTGGGTGTGGTGGTTCCTGCCTATAATCCCAGCTACTTAGGAAGGCTGAGGCGGGAATGTGCGTGAGCCCAGAAGTTGGAGAACAGACTGGGCAACATACTAGACCATGCCAGTGCTTGGCTCAGAATCTTCTAAAGGCTTCTCATCTCAAACAAAAGGTCAAGTCTTAAAGATGACCTACAAGGTCACATGTGACGGGAGCTCCTCCCTGCTACTACTCCATTCCATGGACTCCTACCACACCCTCCCCTGCCTCTCTGCACTTTGGCCACAGCAGTGTCCTGGCTGTGCTTTGAGCACACCAAGCATGCCTTTGCCTCAAAGCCTTTGTACTTCCTGAGACTCCATCTCAAAAAAAAAAAAAAAAAAAAAAAGAAGTCCTCTGTAGTTACAACCAAATTCCTGGAATTTGTGGCTGAACAGCTTTGCAGCCTTCCTTTAGAGACTTCATTAATGTTACAATGAATCCAATTCCATATTTCACAGGACTGAATATTTTATATGCCAATATATGATGATGGCAGAGTTTGACTATGGCAGATAAGAGATTTTCTTTTCAAATCTGCCCAGCTAGTAAACATGGATAGATAGGTGTTATACCTCCCCTAGGTTTAATTCTTAGATTTAAATAAATGTATGACATGATACTTAAAGCAACTGCTTGCGCTATATCAACATAAGATAAATCCCGATGCAAATTTCTGAGTGCATCAATCACTGCCACTTCACTAATTTCTTCTTTGCTACTTCTAAAGCCTAAGGTTTTGTCCATAGTGTTTTCCTTTAGTTTACCTCTTATGTTACCTACATCGCAATCACAACACCCACCTCCTTAGCCCAATGTTTCAAGTACTAAGGCCAGCTATTTTACATGAATCAGATTTTCTTGCGTTAGACCACTTCATCAAAATCAGTCCAGAAATAAAGGGGGCCATTTGAATATTGATGACCCAGTAAGAATGACTGATTTAGGGATCCACTACTTGATTCATCTTCTACTGAACATTTAAGTTATATCAAAAAACTATGTACATTCTATTTACTCTTTAGAAACTGGTACATTTTGGCTCAGTGCCTGTAGCACAGAGGGTACAGTGCCAGCCACATACACCGAAGTTGGTGGGTTTGAACCTGGCCTGGGCCAGCTTACCAACAAGGACAATTGCAACAAAAAATAGCAAGGCAGGCTTAGCACCTGTGGCTCAAGCAGCCAAGGCACCAACCACATACACCAGAACTGGCGGGTTTGAATCCAGCCCGGGCCTGCTGAACAACAATGACAACTGCAACCAAAGAAAAAAAAAAGCCAGACACTGTGGCGGGTGCCTGTAGTCTCAGCTACTTGGGAGGCTAAGGCAGGAGAATCACTTAAGCCCAGGAGTTGGAGGTTGCTGTGAGCTGTGATGCCACATCTTGAGGCTCTGTCTCAAAAAAAAAATAGCTGGCGTGTGGCAGACGCCTGTAGTCCCAGCTACTTGGGAGGTTGAGGCAAAAGAATTGCCCAAGAGTTTGAGGTTGCTGTGAGCTGTGACAGTACAGCACTTCATTGAGGGTGACATAGTGAAACTCTGCCTCAAAAAAAAAAAAAAAAAGTGGTACATTTTGAATATGCGAAATATTTTGGTTCCATTTTGAATGGAATTTGAATGTCAAAACTGGGTCTACATTTTGATTCTATAATATTTACATGTAAGTTTTTAAACTTCTTTCCTCACATTTAAAACACACACACACACACACACACACACACACACACACACACACACACACAGAGACTAGAAAGACCAAAAAGAATTCATACTACCTAAAACCTAAAATCAAGTACAAAAATTAACCAACAAAATGATAGAGATGTTAATTCTCAATAAGATCAATATCTCTTTAGCACCTGCATAATATTTTTAGGGTATTAACACAGTTCTGGTTTAGATTCAAGCCAAGACTTAGGTCCATTGTTTTTCAGCTTTGAGACATAGAACATGCCTTAGAGACTTGCCCAGAAGTCCAAAGTGATACTGGTAACAGTTTCCAAAGATGATGTTCATCTGTAATTGTTTCCTGCCACTCTAGCTAAAGTCACATCTCCCAAATAGTTCTTCCAATGTAACCTAAGGCCACGTGACCACAGGACCACAAACTGACTACCTTAAGAAGGAGATGTGGCCTGCAGAGAGCAATCTGGCATTCACTAAGAGGATTCAGGACCCTGGGAGACCAACTCTACAAAAGATGACCCAGACCACAGACAACCAATACTACAAATGAGGAAAGCTCCCAGGCATGCACACGTGAACCTGAGTGGTCACGTCCCCAGATCCTCAGGTTCTTCACCTCTAAAAGGAAGAGACTGCGCATGATGATTTCTAACATCTTCCCTGCGTCTAAAAAGTTCTGGATTCTGTAAGTACTAATCTCAACAGCAGTGTTATCCTCAAATAAGTGTAGTCATAATATCTGTAGCATAATTTTAAGGCAATCAAAAGCTAGAAAATGAATTTTACTAT
This sequence comes from Loris lydekkerianus, assembly GCA_963574355.1. NCBI lineage: Eukaryota > Metazoa > Chordata > Mammalia > Primates > Lorisidae > Loris > Loris lydekkerianus. Next base: position 96,494 of record CAUYPK010116435.1, on the reverse strand, counting down.
TTATAAACCACAAACAATAGTTGTCCAGTTAAAAGAAATAGATTAAGCAAATCACAGAATACCTGTGCAACAGAATTCTATGTAAATGTTTCAAATCTTTACTTTAGATCAGCAGTTCTCAACCTGTAGGTTGTGACCCACAGGAACTGTATTAAAGGGCTGCTGCATTAGGAAGGTTGAGAACCACTGCTTTAGATGAACATTTAATGAAGTAAGAATATGATGATTATTGAACCCAATTCTTTTAAATATGTATATGCAGATTCTTAAAAATAAAAATCTCCTGGAAACATATACAACAAAATGACAAGAGTCATCTTTGAATGCAGGTAAACTACAGTGAGTTTTACTTTCTTCTTTTGGGCTTCTCTGCACCGAAAGAGTGTATGCATGGCTTACATTTGCAATCAGAAAATAATTACTTTAAAAGTGAGAGCTCCTACATTTAAAGTAGCAGTTCTCTAATCTGAGACTATTCTATTTCAATTAAAATCTTCAGAAGAGGAGGCCCCAATTCAAAAGTGCGGGAAAGGAATTACGTGACACCTGAGAATATATTTCACTGTGCATATCAAGGATGATGACCAGTAACATAAATATAAACCTAAAATCATATTTTTAAAATTCAGTTACTTAGATATGATCACGTGTGTACATGCCCCAATGACCTCAGTGCCTCTAAAAAGATGCAATGTACCAGTTCTCTGAAAGGAAAACAACTGCTCTTATCCTTAAGTTTAAAAGAAAGAAGAATGCTTCTTTTTCCTTATTGCAATGGATTCTAACTTTTTGAGGGGAGGGGAGAGATAAAGAATAATTTGAAAATCTGATGCAAGCTCTAACTCCTTCTCAAAAAAAAAAAAAATGTATACATTCAAGTTTCTTTGATTTTAAGGGCTGTATCTGAAATACAGAACTATTACAAACATCTGAGAATGTTCATGGGGATTTTAACTATCTGTTCTGGGCTGTGGTTTCCTCAGAATTAGACCCCAAGGCAAGGATCTGAGTGCGAGTAACTTATCTGGGATGTGGACAAGTGAGACAAGCCAGGGAAGTCAATACAGGGTGTGTTCATGAGTAAATTAGCGCTGTGAATAAGTGGGTCTCATTCCTCCTGGGACTTCTATGAGAATGTCCACTCGGAAGGGTAAAGAACTGGGCTACTGGGTGCAGGCTGCTCCTAGGGGCATAAACATGTGGCACTTCTGACTCACACCAACACAGGTGGCAGTGAACTCTTCAAGCTAAAAGCCCTATGGGCTTGCACTGGGAAACTGTCAGGTCATTGCAAGTGCCATGGGATGTGGAGCAGGGCACAGCCAGAATATTCTAACAGGTCATTCCTAGCCAATAAGTACAATAAAAAAGTTCAAAAGCCCTTTCTGAGATTAAAATGTAAACTGAGGTGTCCACAATCACTGGGCACCCACTCAGTGCCAGGCATTCTGCTGGGTGCTGAAGATAAGAAAAAAATGAATAAAGTTAGTTTCATGACTGTTAAAAACACAATTTAGTGAGGAGACAGCATATAAGTTATCAAAACATTAAAAAGCTTTAATGAAAGATTTTAAAAGTGGGACCAGGGCTTCTTGGCATTTCAAAGGGAAAGACGAGCTTCTTCAATGCAGCTGTAAAAATACGTAACGTTTCTTCTGGTAAAAAGGAAAAAAGAGCAGAGATCCTACCCCGATGACAACAAGAACCAAAAAACACCACATATTTTGCCAATTGATAATTTTCTTTAACCATCAAAGAGGTGAAGCCTCAGTATAACGCCCTGCCCTGATGTCTAAGGGAGGAGAACCTCCAACGTTGGACCTGCTTTCCTGAGATAGATGATGCTGAATGCTGGTAAGAACTGAATTAAAATTTTTAGCAAATTAAGTGCTAAATGTGGACAAGCAAGAGAACACAGAACCTCATAGTGCCACAGACAGGAGCTGAATTCACCCCCACTAGAAGGCTCTTGTACACGGACCTTCCTAGACGTTAACAATAAACAAGACAGGCCAGAGTCCTGACAGTGCCTCCCACCAGGTGATGGCCTGGGAGGGGGAAATGGTAGCCCATGTGGTAAGGCAAGAAACCCACCCTGCATCCTTCCATCTCTACTATGGAACAAAAGCCTTAAAATGCTGAGGAGGAAATAAATCCCTGTCTTTCTAAGGACACTGGTGAAACCGATTGCAAGTGGACATTTCTGTCAGTATCTCTAAGCCATTGTGATTTTGTGTGTGTGCTGTTCTTTTTGTAGGGTTTTTAAAAAATAATTTCAGAATATTATGGAGGCATAAATGTTTTGGTTACGTAAATTGCTTTAGTTCAGTTTGAGCTAAAGTTGTAAGTGTGCCCCCTCACCCAGATGGTGTGCACTGTCCCCTCCCTCCTTTCCCTCCCACCGGCCTGCTTTCCATTGAGTCTTACTAACAAATGTGCACACGGGTGTTGATCTGTGAGTTCCAGTTTAATAATGAGTACATGTGGTATTTTGTTTTCCATTCTTATAAAACTCCACTTAGAAGAACGGTCTCTAGTTCCATCCAGAATGTAGGAAAAGGTATTAATTCAGCATTTTTTATGCCTCATTAGTCCTCCACGGTATACATATATACCACATTTTATTAATCCACTTAGGTACTGACACGCACTTGGGTTGGTTCCACATCTTTGCAACTGTGAACTGTGCTGCAATAAACATTCAAGTGCATGTCTTTTTGATAACATGACTGTTCTCCTTTGGGTATATGCCCAATGGTGGGATTGCTGGATCAAATGGTAGGAATTTAGTTCTTTGAGAAATCTCCATACAACATTCCACAGAGTTTGTACTAGTCTGTAGTCCCATCAATGGTGTATAAGTGCTCCTTTCTTTCTGCATCCATGCCAGCATCTATTGTTTGGGCATTTTTTGATAAAAGTCATTCTCACGGGAGTTAGGTGATACCTCATTGTGGTTGTGATTTGCATTTCCCTGATGACTGCAGACATTCAGCATTTTTTCATGAGTTTATTAGCTATTAGTCTATCTTCTTTTGAAAAGCTTCTGTTCATTCTTTTGCCTGGGTTGTTTGACTTCTTTTCCTGCTGATTTGCTTGAGTTCTTCATGGATTCTGGATATAAACCCTTTATCAGATGGACAAGGGATCTCCTCCCATTTTTAAGGTTGGCTATTTGCTCTGTCGATCGTTTCCTTGGCTGTGAAGCAGATTTTTAACTTAATCAGGTCCCATCTGTTAATTTTTGTTGTTGCTGTGATTGTCTTTGGGGTCACCTTCCAAAATCCTTTGCCTTGGCTGACATCTGTAAGAATTTTTGCAACATTTTCTTCTAGAATTCTTACAGTTTCATGCTTAACACCTTAGGTTTAAGTCTGTTGCCCACTGTAAATTAATTTTTGTGAGTGGAGAGAGGTGCTGATCCTGCTCCAATCTTCTGTATGTGGCTATCCAGTTTTCCCAGCACCATTTATTGATTCTTTGCTAGTCTTGAACTCCTAAACTCAGGTGATCCTGCCTCAGCCTCCCAGAGTGCTAGGATTATAGGCATGAGCCACTGTGCCCAGCTGAATAGGGATTTTTCCCCAGTGCATACTGTTGTCTCCTTTGTCAAACATCAGATGGCAATATGAGGGTGATTTCATATCTGGGTTTTCTGTTCTGATCCATTGGTCATTATTCTTGGGCCAGTCCCATGCTGCTTAGGACCTTTCACAACAGCAACAGAGAAAACACTAGGAATTATCTTTAGCCAAGGAGATAAAAGACCTCTACAGGAAGAACTATGAGTCACTGAAGAAGGAACTGGGAGAGGATGTAAACAAATGGAAAAATATATCATGCTCATGGATAAGCAGAATTAACACTGTTAAAATGTCTATACTACCCAAAGTGATCTACACGTGCGTGCAATGCAATCTCCATTAAAATGCCAATGTCATTTTTCACAGATGTAGAAAAAATAATTCTATGCTTCGTGTGGAACCAGAAAAGAGCCTGAATAGCCAAAGCAACCTTAAACAAAAAGGACAAATTGGTAAGCATCACTTTGCCCAGACTTCAAGTTATACTAAGCATTGCATTTTATGAATACTCTAAGTGTTCATAACATCATGCTTGTTACTAACGTAGCTTTAAGACCCTGCTCTCACACTTTAGCCAGGCCAGCAGGTAACCCCCCCCCCCCCCCCCAGCAGCACTATGGACAGATTCCATGGATAGAGAATTCTCTCAAGGCCTGGGGGGATAGTGGGAGAGGCAGAGAGAAAATCATGGCTCAGCTCAGGGTTTTGGTGGCAAAAACATTTTTAAAATAGAAAAGACTTGACCGTGGTCATGAACAGAGTAAGAAAACCAAAGAACAGAATTAATAGACATCAGGGAGCATGGAAGATGAGTTATAAATGACTTCGCATGAATTTTCTTCTGAATGTTGTAGATGCTTAGACATGCTGTTTTGATTTTTGTTTAAAATGGGGAGAAAACCCTACATGAATAGATTCCTGGATTAAATTTAGTATCAGATTTAATTTTTAGAGTCAAGAACAATTAAATTGTCTGCTAGTATTTTCTGGATCATGAGAGCTATTCACACTGAAATGTCTAACATTTTACTCATTGTCAAAAAAAGCCTTCAAGTGCTGACATGAAGGATTGTGCTTCATTTCAAATTGTGCACATCACTGCAGTAACAGAGGCTCGTCACACATATGAGAGAAGACATACTGGAAGTAAGACTCATCTCTTCTTGTAGTTGATTTGACAGAAGCAGTAGCATCCAAGCTAAACATCAGGGAATGCCTGTTTTAATATTTCTTCCATCTTATTCACAGTTATAAAATCAGGACAATTTCTTTCTTCTATTAACTGCCATTTATTGAACTAAGCATTATTTCAAAGAAAATAAGAACTAGTCATTGAAAAGTAATTTCTTTTTCGATACCCCATTAAACTTAACAAAGGGATTTAAACACTTTGGATTATTAAAATATTAAACATGCCTAAATTATTCAGTTTCATCCTACATATGGCCAAAAATTAAAATATATCTTATCAGATGGTTTCTAAAAGGTACAGAGTGAAAATGCATTCTTCCTTAGCTCTTTTCTCTGCTACAAAAACCTCTAAGAAGCTCACTACAAAAGTGGAAATTAAAATCAATCAATGGGAGCATGTTGGTTAAAGGACATATAATTACAGTTAGATTCAAGGAATCTATTGTACAGCATGGCAACTACAGTTAATACTGTATTCTTGAAAAATGCAAAGAGATTGGATGTCAAGCACTCTCACCATAAAAATGATTACTATGTGAAATAATCCATTTGTTAATTAGCTAGATTTAACTATTCCATTATACATAGTAGAACCTCTGTTAAGTTGACCACCCAAGAGACTGTAAAAACTGGGCAACATATGAAGCTGGTCAAGATAAGGAACGAGGCTTCCATACTGCTGTGTACATGTGGTGCATGTCTGGGCTATGAAAATTAGGTCACCTTCGCAAGGTGGTTAATGTAGGGAGGTGGGCAACTATGGAGGTTCTCCTGTATATACACACAGACTTCAAAAACTCATACTGCATATAATAAGTACATATAATTGTATCTGTCAATTTAAAACAATTTAAAAAGCAAAAAAGAAAATGAGCCGGGTGTGGTGGATGGCTCACGCCTATAACTCCAAAAAGCCAAGGAGGATGTATCCCTTGAGCTCGGAGTTCAAGACCAGCCTGAGCACCAGTGAGACCCTGTCTCTACTCAAAATAGGAAAAGTAGCTACCTGTAGTCCCAGTACTCAGGAGGCTGAGGCAAGAGGATTACTTCAGCCCAAGAGATTGAGGTAACTCTGAGTTATGACGACGCCACAGCACTCTACCCAGGGTGACAAAGCAAGATTCTGTCTCAAAGAAGAAAAGAAAAGGATTTTTTAAAGTAGAATTAAAAACTATCTTCAGGCTGATTGCATCAGTTCTATTGTCTTTACAACCAAGCCGAGTTAGAGTAACGGGAAGGGGCTGCACATTCATTACTACCTATACTTTTCCTAGGAGGAGGGCCAATCACCTGATTTTTTAAAAACAGTGAAAATTAAGACTATAGGCTATAGCATAGATTTGTCATATAGCAAAATGTTACAATGTTATATTTTAATATGAAATGTTAAAATATATCCAGTTAAAATAACTCAATGTCTTAGCATATTTTGTGTTTTAAAGTTAGTTTATGGGAACTGTAAAATCAGATAAAATTCATGTGACTTATAAGGTCAAGATTAAAGGGAACAAATTTAGGGAAGGTGAAGACATCTGCTTTGATTTTCCTGTGGTTACAAAGTGAAGTGACAGCCTACATACTTAATGAATCCTATTTCCTATGTGGATTATCTCACTCTTCCTAACAAAATTTCTATGTGTACCAGGCAGTTTTTCATCTTAATTTCTGAAGCAAAATTACAAATTGAACAATCTTCAGAACAATTGCTTTCCTTCTTTTATCCCCAGAATCAAGGACCTTTTATACCTTTGTACCCTTAAAGGTCTGAACATTTAGACAAAGTGGAGAAAAGTAAAGTCTCTGGCACACTTGATGTTGCTACAAAATGAAAACAATCAAGTCTTTCTGTAATCAGTAATGACATTTCTGGGATCTCTGAGACTCACTTATATCACTTCTAAGACGTGATACAAGGGCATCAGAAACAAAATGACTAGGCTGTGTTCATTTCCAAATCCCTCTGCATACTGGAGACTGGGCCTCAGAAATCAATTCACTAAATTTAGAAATCACTAGATTCCACTGAAGAGTATCAAAAGATAAGTCAAATAGAAATTTTTTTACAACCTCGATGAGATTGTTAATAAAGGTTAAGAATAATATTGTACATTCATATACATCAAATGTTTCCATAATCCATTAATCAAATACAACTTGCTTAACAGTAAGAAATACATATAGTTGGCCTCTGAAAACCCTTGTAACTTTCTGAGTAACAAAGGTGACAGCTGCATCTTTCCTTACGTTTGTCTTGTTTCCTGGTTCCTGACGGAGAAGCTTCTAGGCCCCTTGGAATATGCCTAAGAGAGTAAGTGTAAGAAATGAACTGTAGGATACCCAGCTGATGTTTAGAGAGTTGGAGACAGTTAATGTGAGAGGAAACCCCACACTTTTTGGGGGGTTTTTGTAGTTTTCGGCCGGGGCTGGGTTTGAACCCGCCACCTCCAGCATATGGCACCGGCACCCTACTCTTTTGAGCCCAACCCCACACATTTTTTATCGTAAGTGATGTGAGTACTTAAAACACAAGATTTACCCTCTTTTACTGATAAATAACTATTTTGTTTCAGTATGGAGGACTGAACCAGAAAGTGAACTTAACAGTGTATGTATGTATGTATGTATATATATATATTTTTTTTTTTTCTCTTTTTTTTTTTTTTTTGAGACAGAGTCTCACTATATCACCCTTGGTAGATTTGCTGTGGCATCACAGCTCACATCAACCTCAAACTCTTGGGCTTAAGTGATTCTCTTCCCTCAGCCTCCCGAGTAGCTGGAACCTATAGTATATTTACCAACTCTTTTTATTTCTAATTGCAACTGTCTTCATTATGATTTCTTTGTGAAATGAAGGTAGCATACCATCTATATAACAGAGTTATTAGAAAGAATGTTTTGGAACCATAAAGAGGTTATTTTGCTTATTTAAGCATTTACAATTTTATTATTTTAGAAATAATTTTTAAAAATCTACAATTTTATCATTTTACAACTAGCCCCAGCTACCCTCTATATAAGTTCCAGTAGAACTTTCTGCAATGATGAAATGTTCTAGATCTGCCTATTACTACAACCACTTGTCATATGTGGCTATTCACCTTTTAAAATCTAACTAGTATGAATAAAGAACTGAATTTATTTAAGTAGTTCACAGGGCCACCCATTACTCTGCAGCTTCAGAAAACATACCCCATATAAGTCTTTTCACTATTAAAACAAAAATTTCAAGAAATAAAATTTTGTCTTCTCAACTCAGTTTTTCTCTTTTCAATATAGGATAATACTCTATAACAATAAAAGACAACTTAGAAAATAAATGCCCCACTTAATACAGCTTATTTGACATATAAAATCTCCAAAAAAATCTGAATGACGTATATCAAAGGCTAACACATAACAAGTCCTCAGTAAATAGTGAGTGGAGGAGAACACCTTTCTGAGTACATTTCAGTATGCTTGAAATAGGTGTTGACCTTGCCCTCTAACATCACCAAGAGATACACTCTCTACTTCTTGAGTAACCAGAACATAAACCAGGTCCATTGAGCACAAGATATACAAGATGAGGACCCTTCCCTTAAGAAACTATAATCTATTTGAAGGAAGGAAGTAGAAGTTAACTTTTTAAAAAAATTTATTGTTGGGGATTCATTAAGGGTACAAGAAATCAGGTTACCATGACTGTATTTGTTAGGGAAAGTCCGTCTTCCAATCGTGTCTTGCCCCCCAAAGGTGTGGCACACACCAAGACCCCACCCCCTCCCTCCTTCCCTCTCTGCTCTTCCTTTCCCCACCCCTCCCTCCTTCTTTCTCTCTGCTCTCCCCTCCTCCCCCTACCGTGTCATTAATTGTCCTCATATCAAAATTGAGTACATAGGATTCATGCTTCTCCATTCTTGTGATGCTTTACTTCCATCCAGGTTAATACAAAGGATGTAAAGTCTTCAATTGTTTTTTTTTTTTTTTTTTTTGAAGTTAACTTTTAAATTTAAAAGTCTAATACAACAGAAAACCACCATGATGAGTTTATCATTAAAATCCACAAAACAAGACACTTGGACAAGCCACAGTGATCTGAGAAGGACGGATTTGAACTAGGTCTTAAAGGGACTACCAAGATCTGAACAGAGCATGGGGAGGCAGGGGGGCAGTGAGTACAGACTAGTCTTCCTAATGTGGAAGGTTCAGGCATGAGAGTTTGATTGGGAAGAGCCTTAAATGGCAGGAGTCTAAGGAGTCTGCAAGATCCCACAGAAAACAACGGGAGCCACTGATGGTTAGAGGAGAGAGGGACTCCTAAGGTTGGAAACAAAAGAATTTAATTATCCATTCATTCAAAGCAAGCATCTGGTGCTTACTATACGTCACAAATATCTCTAGATAAGAGAAGTACAATGATGGCTGAGACACAGTTCTAACCTGGGCAGGGCTCTCACAACACAGCTAGGAAACAGACACAGAGGCAACTCACAACGTGACGAGAGCTCAGAGCAGACTTATGTACAAAGGACTGACAACCACTGCAGAAAGGTTCAAATCCTGAGGACGGAGAGAGGGCCTGGAAAGGCTTCACTAAGGAGCAATCCTTGAGTTAGACCTTGAAGAAGAAAGAAAAGGGCAAAACATGTCGAGAGGGACAAGCTAGGAAAGGAACAGAAAAGCCTGCTAAAGTATACAACTTATTGGAAAGATCATATTTTTGTGAAACTAAAGGATACTGAGATTATATATCCTTCAAATGTAGAAAAAAAAATCTTTAAAAGCATATTTAAAAAAAGTTATTGTACAGTTATATTTAGAACTGATTGTAGAATCAACATCTTAGCTCTGATTTCAGATGACTGAGGTTATCAATAATAAAAATACTAGCATGAGCATAAATAATATGGAATGTAGTATAAAAGTAGTTAAATAATATGATGGTATTTTAAACCATGAAGATAAACATGTTTGACACTCAAGGTACAAAAGACATTAATAAAAACTAATAAAATTATCAATCATGAAGACTTTATTTAGACCAGATTCAATTTTGACAATTTTCTCTGGCAGAAGGTGCACACCAAATAATCATGCAAAATAGGGGTGGGATGGGGGATAGGTGAGAAAATCCACATTCAAAAATTGATTTAGAAAGGTCTTTTCTTCTAGGGAAAAAAGTTCTAGCCTTAAGAAATATCAGATATGTCTGTTGGCTTCAACTTGACAACTGGATTCATTCCAATCACACAAGAGGATACTATTTTCATGTTTTGTCCCCACTTAACCTATTAGCAAAGGGCAGAATAAACTTTTATTTTTGGCGAGAGTATTACCTATTATCATATATATGTGAAATTCTAAAAGAGCCAACATTAATGATTATATTTTAAAACATAGTGCTGTTATAGGAAATTAAATACCCATAATCTAAAACAAAACAAAATATAACAAAACCAAACAAATCATGAAGTTAAGCTATACAGCAACTTCATAAATTCTACTTAAAATCAATGATGAGGTTTGCTAAAAATAAGGTAAAGTTGTAGGAAGCAGTATTTGAAAACGGTAACAAAAGATAAAAGATGTGATACTCTAGATATGTTTCCATAATTTATCAAAGCTATAAATACAACTTTAAAAAATGTTATTTTAAGTCATCAACATATCAATAATAATGGCTAAAGTAATGAGGTCTCATACAATTCAGTACATAATTTAGAAAGAAAGCTTCAAAAATTATAATTTAATGCACAAATTGCATTCCTGGGCATTTTACCCAGAGACATGTAAACTTATGCTACAAAAAAACCTGTACATACATATGAATAGCAGCTCTATTTGTAATAGCTATGTCAGAAATAACAGTTAAATAGTAGACAAACTGTGGTACATTCATGTTATGGAATACTACTCAGCAATAAAACAGAATGCACTATTGATAATAATGAATCTTTACAGAATAGGGCTAAGTCAAAATGAAATCCCAAATTATATTCTGTATGATTCTATTTATATACAGTAATATTCTTAAAATAAAAAAAAAAAATTATAGAAATGAAGGACAACTGATAGTTGCCAGGGATTTAAGAGGGACTGAGGGTAGGAGAGATGTGGGAGTATGGCAATAAAAAAGCAACATCAGAGATCCTTGTGATGATGGAAACGTTCTGTATCTTGACTGTATCAATGTCAATATTGTGGTTGTGACATTGTACTACAGTTTTTCCAAGATGTTACCATTGGGGAAAACTACTTAAAGAACATGTAGGATCTATAGAAATTATTTCTCACAATTGCATGTGAACTCACAATTTTCATGTAAAAATTTAATTAAAAAATTATGATTTGGCCTGGTGAGCTCATGCCTATTAATCCTAGCACTCTGGGAGGCAGAGGCGGGTGGATGGCTTGAGCTCAAGTAAGACCAGCCTACGCAAGAGCGAGAACTCATCTCTAAAATATAGCTGGGCATTGTGGTGGACAACTGTAGTCCCAGCTACTCAGAAGGTTGAGGCAAGAATATCATTTGAGCCCAAGAGTTTGAGGTTGCTGTGAACAATAATGCCATAGCACTCTCCTGAGGGTGACAAAGTGAAACTCTGTCTAAAAAAAAAAAAAAAGATATATTCAAATTTTATCAGAGTGGTTACTTAAGGTTGGAGAGAGACCACCAAAATATTTAAGAATATGTAAAAAAAAAAAAAAATGTAAAAAAACAAAGGTCTACCATATCTATTGGATCAAAATACTGGAGTACACAAAGGGCATCGCTAACTGACAAGAAGAGAGAAGACAGAAAGTTTGATTGGTGTTACCCGTTCAAAGCCTGGCCAAGTTAGTCTTAGTGCTTGATGGTGGCTTATTAATATTTTGATAAAGAGCATTATGAATCTCATTTCACTATGGTTACAATCCAAGCAATAAAGGTTAAAATGAATATGAATCAATCTGTTTTAAATCCTCTAATTAATGTCTTTCCTAAGTAATTTGATATAATGAATTATTTATCTAGCAAGTTGTATTACAAAGGCAATTTTTTTCAAGTCAACATGAGGTTTTTTCATCAAAATATGCATGATAAATGATATTGAGGGTCTCAGACTGGCTTACAAAGGCACTTTACAAATGGAGATAGGATGGCTATAAGCAGGGAGAAGATTATCCAGGAGTAATAAGGTACTACAAAGCAGAAATTTAAAACTCATCCATTCATTTAAGGTAAATCTAGAAACACTAGGGGTCAAGATTAGATCGTGTAAAAACACAAAATCCCTGCTGCTGAGTAGCTTAGAGGAGAAAGAGAACCATTTTCCTATAAAACTGATATACTCGCGTTACACCAGAGGATAGCAGATTAATGGGGTTATGTTGCTTCTATGGATAATTGTATTCAGGGTTCTGAATATTTTGTAAGATTAACACTTGACAATCTACTATCTGAAGATTTCAGGCTGACACATACTTTCCATCTATGGACAATCTTAAATTAAGACTAAAAACTTAATCTTAAAACTGTCTTTTAAAGATTTTAAAACTGGGAAGGAAAAGCAGAGAGAGGGAAGGAGGGAGGGGGCGGGGTCTTGGTGTGTGCCACACCTTCTGGGGGCAAGACTTGATTGCAAGAGGGACTTTACCTAACAAATGCAATCAGTGTAACCTGGCTTATTGTACCCTCAATGAATCTCCCAACAATTAAAAAAAAAAAAAAAAAAAAAAAAGACATGACGTTAATAAAAGGTAACTGGCAAAAAAAAATCTGAAATTAAAAAAAAAAAAAAGATTTAAAAAAAAAAAGATTTTAAAAGATTTTAAAACTTGTTGAAAAACAGCAGCTCTTATGAAAGTCCAGTTGGATTTTCTGATTTCTTATTTGGTACTTTTTTCACATTTCTTTCTATTGTTTGGGATTCATTGAGGGTACAAAGAATTAGGTTATACAGATTGCATTTGTTAGGTAAAGTCCCTCGTATAATTGTGTGGTGCTTTTTTTTTTTTTTTTTTAACTGACTTTGGTACTTTTTCTGTCATTGACAAATTGACAATAAGTGAAAAATTCCCATCAGTACATCAATCTGGGATTCAAGGTAAGATTCAATGAGAACATTTATTTCAGCAGATGCCACAAGAGATTTTCAAAACATTCTTCTGTTTATTCATAACAACGGGAGGAAATATTTTCAATAATAAGTTTGACTTATAAAGGCATATAAATTACATAAGGAATAAAAGAAAAGCACACAACACAATAAACTGCTTGATGGAAAATAAAAATAAGAACTTATGAAAATGGAAAGTGCTAAGGCCTAAATTATGGCTCCTCATAAATAATGTATTTTCATTATGATTGTTTCACATAGGCTATGTGGCAAAGTGTTTCAAAAGATAAAACCAAATGTAATCAAGTTCCTGATTAAAACCTGTTTTGAAATCACCACCTTATCTTTGGTAGTGAACACCTTTTCAAATGGAGGCTTTCTCCAAGGAAAGCCAATAACAGTGGTTAACACCTCTATCTAGATTGCATCTGTCTAGACTTGGATAATTTATCAAGTAACAAACATTAAGTAAATAGGAGTATGAGCTAACTCTAATCATTTTACAGCTCATCCTTAATACAGATAGAATAATTTCACATGTTTATTTATACACCAAGATTTTTAGGACAATCTTCTCCACTTCATATGTCTCATCTTTCCCAACCAGATTGTAAAATTCATCACGTATTTCTTAAAAACAGAGATGCCCATTACTGAATTCAACACATATTGTTAAAGTCCCTAGGGGAAGTCATCTTTTTGGCCATGAAGCCTTGCACAAGAGTCTGGTGTAGAGCAGGGACCTAATGGATGTTGGCTGAAATGAACTAAAATGAATCATTTCAAATAAGAAATTTTAGTGTATTTTGAAATAATAAGTATTCTATTTTGGATATACTATACACTTCACAGAGTAGAACTCCAAAAAATATCTAAAGCAAAAACTGCCTACAGCCCCCTCACTTGTACCCCTGGTGGTACACAGGAGTAAGAAATTACCTCTAGGACGCCAGCCCCATATACTGGAGGGGGCAGGTTAAAACCTTGCCCCGGCCAAAACCTGCTAAAAAAAAAAAAAAAAAAAAAAAAAAAGCAAAGAAGTTACCTCCAGCTGGGTCACTCTGTCCTTGTTTCCCACTCATCCAGGGTACATTAGCACTTGTACCCTGTGCTGACAAGTGGTTATTACTGGTTTCCAATTTATGTGAGCATTTATGGTTCTCGTGAAGGTATGGAAACTGAACAGCCTATTCAAGTGTTCATGTTGATCATGACACTGAAAATTCATTTACTATTCCATACGTTAATAGTATAATTGATTCTACCCTTTGAAAATAATGTACTTAATGCTTTAGCAAAGGGAAACAGTGAACCTCAATACTTCTAAACTATTGTTTTGTGGATGTATACAAATTAAATTTCTATAGAGAGTTTTTTTTTCTCCTCTTTGTAGTGGAGACCAGGATCTAAGAGAAACTCTCTTCACTGAATTCTTATTTATTTATTTATTTATTTTTATTTTTTTTTTAGGCAGAGCCTCATGCTGTAGCCCTGGGTAGAGTACCATGGCATCACAGCTCACAGCAACCTCCAACTCCTGAGCTCAAGCTATTCTCTTGCCTCTGCCTCCCAAATAGCTGGGACTACAGGCACCTGCCACAATGCCCAGCTATTTTTTGGTTGTAGCTGTCATTATTGTTTGGCAGGCCCAGGCTGGATTCAAACCTGCCAGCTCAGGTGTATGAGACTGGCACCTTAGCCACTTGAGCCACAGGCACAGAGCCACTGAATTCTTATTAAAGAGTGAAAATCCAAATAGAAAAACATTCTGTTGGGTGCTATATGGTGGCTCACACCTGTAACCCCAGGTACTGAGGAGGCTGAAGCAGGAGAATTGTTTGAGCCCAGGAATTCAAGGCTGCAGCAAGCTGTGATCACTTCATTCAAGCCCGAGTAACAGAGCAAGAACCTGTCTCTTAAAAAAAGGAGAACTCACCCTGTAGAAATTCACCAATTTCTGAACACTGATAGATTATCTCTATGTAAAAATTTATTAGAGTTGAATGATAAGTACCCATATTCTATAAAGAGATATGAATCAGTTTATTCCTAAGAATATCAAGTATTTATATAAAACATATTTTCAGAGGAAAAACTCTCAGTTGTTTAATTTCTTTGAGGAAAAACCCAATCATTTGAGCAAATGATAAGTGAGTCTTTCTCATTTTAACAAGACCAATTCCTTTTACCACCCTGGACCCCCTTCTGCTTCTATCCAACTTCTAGAAAATTTAGTCTCAATCAGAGGTGAAGCCTCCAGCGTGTGCAGAGAACTGGGTGCTAACAAATGGGCCCCTGAGGGCAGGACTGTGACAAACTGTGAGCACTGGCAGCAAAGCTCCTGCTAGCTGCTGCCCTGAGAAGGAGCCACAAAGATACTCCTTGAATACTTCACATCACGATCACACAGCAGATAAGGAGCCACTGACTCAGCCAGGAAGGAGTCACATGTTGCCTGATTGCAACACTTAGATTTTCAGGAGCTGAGAATTAGAGGTACACAACTTCAATTTTCTCCTTTTATCCCAGAGGGTAAATTGTAATAAATCCTTGAGAAGACAGTATTTTCTTGCAGAGGAAAAAAATGTAACAGCCTGATGTTCCAAGAGTTGTGAAAAGTAAGTACTAGAAGGACTCTAGAGAGCACCTAGTCCAACTCCTTGTAGATAAGAAAACTAAATTCCAGAGGAGTTAAATGACTTCCTCAAGGGACACACACCTGCCTTGTGGCAAAGCCAGGGCTAGAACTAGAGCCTCTTGATACCTTTGCCAACCACTGCCTGCTGGTTTACATCAAGCATCTTCTGAACCTCCTTCCTCTTTTCTAGTCTTTCTCACCTCAGCAGTTTCCTGCCAGTTTCAAATATTCATTTAATTTTAAGTGTAATTAATTTCAGATAGAAAAGCCATGTTAAAGAGTTAATTTACAAGCTGCATTTGGGGGCAAAAATATGTTACACGATTAACACATTCTAACGCTTTCTTAGTGTATTCACTAACAAAGACATTATATAAAAATGAGCACTACAGGGGGCGGTGCCTGTGGCTCAGTGAGTAGGGCGCTGGCCCCATATACTGAGGGTAGTGGGTTCAAACCCGCCCCAGCCAAACTGCAACGAAAAAATAGCCGGGTGTTATGGTGGGCACCTGTAGTCCCAGCTGCTCAGGAGGCTTGAGGCAGCCTAAGCCCAAGAGCTGGAGGTTGCTGTGAGCTGTGACGCCATAGCACTCTACCAAGGGCAACAGAGTGAGACGCTGTCTCTACATTAAAAAAAAAAGAAAAAAAAAAGTACTACAGAATCATAAATGCAAGAGTTGTATACATATTTAAAAGGTATGTTTTACATTTTGCAAATGTTTCTTTTCTTTCTCCTACAATGTATAACATCAGTCTTCACTTTCTAAATATTAAGGTGTGTTTATCCAAATCTCCTACACTTGTTGGTTAGTGATGTTTAATGTCTAAGAATTTCCTACCAAAAGAAGCCACAACTTCCCTATCTAAAAAGGCCCTTAGTTATTTTGCTGAATTTTCCTTACAATGTTTTGCGAACTCTTTTCTCTTCAGTAGTTTATTTCTTCCCTGAAATATTGTGTTTAAATGCATAATCATTTTGACTAATCCCACAGAAAGCAAGGCAATAATTTGTCTGGCATACAGCAGATGCTGCAGAAAGCATCATTAAAGCACCACAATGTAAGAATAAAAGTAATGACTTAAAAAAAGGATTAAGTGTTGGCCTCAGCCAGGTCTTGTTGTAAGTGCTTTATATGTATTAACTCATTCAATCCTCACCCATCTATACATGGTGGGGTTTTTTTTTTTTTTTAATCACTCCATTTTATAGATGAACAAAATGAAAGTAAAAAGATTATACAATTTGCCACATTATGCAACTAGAAGTTGCAGTGCCCAAACTGAATCTCCATAATAAGGCTGACAATCATGATAACTCACAACCTACTGACACTTCTCATGAGCCTCACTCAGCCTGAAGGTGAAACTTCAAGGACTTTCCCTGGGCTAAACTATCATAATTAATCTTGGACTGGGGTAGAGATAGATAGCAGGACCTTGAAAACATAAGAAAACATACCACCTAGCTAATTGTTTCGGAAGTTTCAGGCCAGGCTCACAAAGCTGCATAATACCTTGAGAGCTCCACTTCAAGTGCCTGTTTTACCTAACTTTCATATATATCAATATCATTTTTATGACAAAATCTACACCCACTCTAAAGTCCACCTGCAACACGAGTCATTAGTATCTAGATTTTATGTAAGTGGCCTCAGGCCACTCAAAGGGAGCTTTCTGTGCTTCTCCAAGCAGATGGATATGATGGTGGTGCTGGTGGTGTGGTGGAGGGAAGGTGGGGGATGTCCAGATAATGGGATATTTGCAACTTGCTAAATTGATACTGAATACAGAGGATAACTGTAGAACTTCCTCAGATGCCAAAGAAAGAGGGTTACTGGTTCCCCCGAACCTCTACATCTCCACTCCTCCTTGTGAGTTCTGGACTTTGTCAGGCCCTTATCATTCAGTATTTGCCCACAGGGATTGGGCACCCACCCAATCACTAGACATTATTTAGTTCATGAAAAATGTTTCACAATAACATTACTTAAAATAATTCAGACACTACCATACTTCGATTTATACATTTTATAGCAAAAAAAAATTCACAATCCAATCCCTAATGACATTTTATCAGCTGCTATGAATCAGTCATAAGAAATTATAATATTATCAAGACCATGAATAAAATGATCAGCGATGTAGGCAACATTTATCGGTATATCAAATAAATCTAAAATATGAGAGGAAAAACAACTTAGGCCCATAACAAATGGAATGTCTGCAACACTTCCATGTTTAATTGAAGAGCATCATCCTGTAACATCTCCAATTCAGAAATGGTCACAGAGCACCACCAAACTAAGACGATCCCACTGAATTACCTACACGACAACTTCAGAAACATCTGCATGTTGTGTGATATCTTGACTGAAACCATGAATTATTGCTGCTGGCAACCTAGGGCCTGATTCTCTGATCCTGGAATCAGTTATTTCTTAGCACTGGGCATCAACCCGAGCTGCTGACTGGTACCACCACTTCCTAGTAGTATATGAAGCCTTACCCCCATGTATCGTAAAAGTTTTCCTTCCCTTCTCAGTTTGCAGCTTTTTGTAGTTACAGTCTAGATGTGAAATATTTATTTAATTCTCCAAATAAACCTATTCCACTGGTGTCATGTTTCAGATTCTTCTTCTCCCTTCAGTGCAGGAAGAGCACTATAGAACTGTTAAACACACTGGAGGAGCAACCATGTTCTAGTGCACTGAAAGCACGAAGGCAACCCCCCAAAGTTACAAACAATTCCGTAGAACCACCCTATTATAATCTCTACTTCATCTTCCAATTAACAGTAAAGGTATGATGTCCATTGTAGAATTAAACGAGGTAGCGTATTACCTCTCAATTGAAATAGGAAAGAAATTAGATTACAGAACATTCTTAAAATATCTTAATATTTCAAAACAATCAGGTAAAGGACTAGACTTACCAGAGAGTTGCCATACTCCAAGGCATAAAAATTCTTTATTTAAATTAATCCCTGGTTAACAACATGGAAATATTCAATTCAAAAACTGGTGATAATTGGATTTTTAAATATTAATTTAAGTGAACTTCAAACTTTCATGTTAAATTTACTTTGCCTGTTTGTACAGACAAGAAAAGAAAACCGAAATTTGGATTTAAGACAGACCTGAGCTAAATACTCAAGGTCATACAATTGCTGAAGTCTTTATTAAACTGAATTTAGCAGCAGTACCTTTAAATTCATGTTATGACAGAAGTATTCACATAATTAGATTTATTCAGCCTGTAAATGCAGCAATAATATATATCTTTTTTTTCTAGTTAAATAACAGCTGCCTTTACATTCTTCTTTCCTTCTCTTATACTTTCTATCACTAACTCATCTCCCCTATCTCCCTCCAATCACAGTATAAGATAACTGGATACTTAGTTTCTCCAACTCAGACTCTTCAGTGTACCATAAAAGACATCAAACGGCAGGGCCCTGTTCTTACATAATAGCAGGGGGTGGGGAAGGAATGTACTTCGTTGAAAACACAATTTACATTATTTTCAATTGGGAAGAATCACCAGTTTAAAAATTTCCTTTTCAAATATCTATAACAGGTAATGTATTTCTAATTGAAAGCCTACCTTTACTTGGTACAGACAAAACTGTTTGCATAGCTAACCGTGCGTATAATGTTATTATATTTAAATAAGATTGCCAATTTCCAATGTAGCAGAGAAACAAAATTTGGTTTTATCTTCTAATCTTGGCAGCAAACCAAATAAGCACAGGTTAAACTCTGCTGAAATGTGATAATGTTACATAATAAAAGTTTCCCATTGGTATTTACAAACACCTCCCCCAAGCTCCTGCACTGTGCTACTGGACATAAATCAAACCTCTAAATTAGAAGATTCATTGATTGTGGACATGCCTGAAACACAACGTGGCAATCAAAAGATATAACCTTTATGGGCACAGAGAATTTTTTTTTCCTATTTTTTCTGCCTGTCCTTTGGGTCCTAAAGGATTTCATCTTATACTTTCCAATGCCCTTGATCCACACAAAGTAGGTGTTGGAATACAGCTGATGACTGGCCAGACAACTGACTTATTTTGCTGAATGTGATACAAAATAACCAGGTGCAGACAGGCTAATTGTAAATCCAGCCTCCGAAGGAAACTGTGTCAAATAAAAGCACAAGTAGTATGGTCTCCACCATCCAGAAACACTTATTTCAGACATTGGTTGTTCTCATTTCCATGTTGCCATTTTCCATAACTGATTCACAGGCACCAGAAATGAAGATACTTCCATAGCAATATACTGCATTCAAAAAGAAAAACAATATTTTCCTTTCCCTTTAAAAATAAAAAGAATCTAAGCTCAATTCTACAGAAGCACCTCTATCAAAATTTTGCTTTTCTCTGTTAAGGAAAATAAAATTTGACCAAAACTACATACTGGCCATTATTGATATTATGCCTAATCGCCCTTCTTTAAAAGTTGCAGGACTGCATTTATATTTTCTTCAGTCAAACTCAGTAACTGCTGACCTCCACCAGTAAATTACATCTTGAAATATACATGATTGTGGCGTCCCTGTGTTACTTTCAATGGTAACTGACACGCCCCGAATTTACTGTACCAGACAGTTCTATCTGTCCCATCGCTGACCAAACAGTGCTGCTCTGTTTCTATTCATTATGTATTTAAGAGGTCTAAACACAGCCCAGTATGACGAGGGAAAAAATTATACCTCTTATGACAGCAAAGTGATGCATTCAAGATCTCTCTCCCAGTACATTCCCGTCTATGAGCACTAACAGGCATCTTTCTTTCTTTCTTTTTTTTTTTTTTTTTTTTTGATGAAACTAAAATATGTTGGCTGCAAGCTCATTACTCAAGAGCCTTCGGGCACTCGGTTCCTGCAGGTTTTCAGAAAACCCTAGTACAAACTAGATATTATCCAAACCTTGCAAACCAAACTTGCAAAGAGCCTTGTGCGATGATCAGTAACCTTGGCTCCACTGTCATCAGCCCCAAATTCACGATCCTGACGACCAATGCAGCAACAACCCAGAAGAAAGGCTAGCTGGAGCCCAAAAGAATTACGCGCTTCCCTTCCGCCACCCTCTCTGCCGCAAGGCGAGAAGCAATGGGAGAAGAGTGGAAAGAGGCTCACCAGCTCCGAAGATGCTCCGGTGACCTCTGGCTGCACGGCGAGAGCTGGGCCGGGAAGGCGCTAGTGCAGCCGCGGCGGGCTGTGTGGACTCTGCCCCTGGTGCATTCCTCGCATTCCTGCACAATCTGTCCCCAGCCCAGAAGCTGGCAGCGCGCGTCCCCCCTTGGACACACACACCTGACTACTGCTGCGCCCTGAGCGGCCACCGCCGCCGCGGCGTCTCCCGCCCGTGCTCGTGGTTTGTCGCACTCAGCCAACACGCAGCCAAATCCCGGCCCCGCGGCTCACCCCTTCGTTTCCCGGGTAGGGGTAAAAGGGAGAGAGTCGCGCAGCCACAGCGGCAGGCAGGGACACCCGATCCGCCAGGGGGCTGCTGCAGCTCCGCTTCAACTCCTGGCAGGCAGAAGAGGAAACGGCGGCGCAGGAGGGCACCCGCGAGGCTCCAGGCTGAGGAACCGAGAGGGGTGGAGCGTGAGGATACGCCGCTAAGAAACAGGAGTGCGCTGGACAGAGGGGGTGGGCTGCACCGGCAGGAGTGCGGGACCTAGGCAGCAGATACCAGACGGTGCGAGCGGCAAGGGAGCCAGAGGAAGAGGAGACCGGCAGGATGCAAGATCTGGGGCGAGGAGCACCGACAGACCGCCCCGAGGGCTGGGGAGGGCGGGCGCCCCAGGGGTTGGGGGCGCGGAGCAGCGTGCCAGGCGGGCGGGAGTGGGAAAGCAGCAAAGCAGACGTCCAGGAGGGTTCGGCACGCAGCTCAAGTTAGGGGCTGGGGGATCTGGATCCGAAAAGCCCACCGCGGGGAGGGTCGTGCAAGGCGTGAATGGAAGACCTGGGCAGAGTAATCACCGGGAAAAGCAAATGGAGGGTGAAACTTGTGCGCCTGCCGGGGGGAGGGGAGCAGGCAGGCGAGTGCGGGCAGGAACACGGGCGGGGCAGGAAAGCCGAGGCGGCCGCGAGGCGGTGGGGACTGAGTAACGGGAGGGAGGGAGGCGCCCGTCCCCGGAGCGGGCAGGTCCCGGCTCCGGCGCGTGGGGGCGAGGGCTGAGGGTCTCGTGGGCAGGAGTCTCCGCGCCCTCCCGCGAGCCCACACACTTACTTTCCAGCTTAGGCAGCGGCTGTCTTCGCTCCAGGGATCAGGGACATCAGCGCTGAGGGGTCGCCGCTGCGGCACCCGAAAAAATTAAAAAAGTGCCGCGGCCAGGCGGCAGCCCGCCCCTCCCTCCCCCACCCGCCCCCTCCCCCGAACTGCTCTCCCACCACCCCCGGCGGCGGCGGTGGCCAACTTGCCCCTCTACCCCTTGCCCATGGTGCAGCCTCCGCGGCCGGCGTCGACGCGCACTCAGCCCCGGAGCCCCCTCTACTGCCCAGAGGCCGCCGCCGCCGCCCGCCCAGCCGCCAGCCCGCCTGCCCGGCCAGCCCTGGGCTCCCGGGAACGTCAGCACGCCGCCGTCTCCGGACCTGCTCCCTGCTAGCCCCATTGGTCGGAAGGAGAAGGCTGGCCCTCCCCATTGGCCAGGCTCTCATATTGAACGGGCCAATGGGAACTGCGGTTTCAGGTCGCCATGGAAACCGATGCTGTTAAGCGTGAAAGGGCCTGGAGAAGGTGGCGAGTAAAGATGAAGGTGTCTGTGGTCTCCGGCTCCGGAGAGGAAAAGGAGTGCAGGGGGTTTCCGGAGCGCTGGTTCTGAAATCCCAGGAAGGCAAATCCCAACCCTGCTTGGTAGGGTTTGTCCCTGGCGTCAAAGGCTGGGACAACTGAACCCCTAACCTAGGAAGTATCCTTGACTGTGAGAGCCCAGAAGTGGGCGTTTCACTTTTCCTGCATCTGGGGACCCCCTGGGGCTATGGCCTTTGACCTTTGACCAGTGTGCAGCTTCTGTTTCTCCAGGTGAGTTTGCACTCTATCCCTTAAATCGCTACTTCCTCTTGACGTCACTGAGTCACCTGAGTTCTACTTAAGGCTTGTTCTTCCCAACCACTCCCCTTTCCCTGAGGCCGATCTTGCCTCAAATTTTGGGGGTCCTCAAACTTTGAGTAACACTCCTTCCCAAAGGAGCTTCAAAAGAGGATTTCCTCTGGATGGTAAGAAAACAAGCTGACAGATTGTTTGATTGGTGCATATGGTGGGGTCAACATGTGAGGTATCTGTAAGGTAGTGTGTTCCCTGCTTCCCAAAACATCCCGAAGTGTGTTCTGGACTATGAACGTGGCAGGTGATGCAGACTCTTTCCCCTAAGAGTTTACAGGCTAGAGAAAGACACAGGTAACAGAGTCAATCCTGCATGCTTTCTAACGATTTTATAGAGTGGAAAGGAAATAGGTTACTGTTCATGGATTTTCTGACTGTTTTCCAGTTTATATTTAAATTTAATAAAGAAATGAACCGAGGCATGGAATTAGCACATAACAAAAATCTTAAGCTTTAATAATGAGTCTTCTACTTTCATTCAAAGTCACTTTGTACCAGTTTGTCAAAACCAATTATTTGGTATTCATATGCCACCTACTAAAGTGGAATTCCATGAACATATTAGGCTTTTAAACATGATACTGCTCCAGTCTAGCCTATACCACTTATATTCGCTTATGTTTCTTATTTTGCTGTTGTTATACCAATCTCTTTAGGAAGAAAACTATTTTATGTTATTGCTCCTCAAATTGGAGAGACCATATTGTGTAAAAAGGCTGATTGGGTTTTGGAAACTACAAGGATTTTGTTAAGAGAAACAAATTAATGTGTTTGCAAGCTGCATATGTCTACTCACTGTTCTGAATTTTAAGTTGGGTGATAAGCTTTGCTATTGGTTTTTATCTTGCTGAAATTGAAGATCACCTAAAAGTAACATAAGAAATATTAATAATGACTTGGTGCCTATAGCACAGTGGTTACAGCGTCAGCCACGTACACCCAGGCTGCTGAGTTCAAACCTGGCCTGAACGAGCTAAACAACAACGACAACTGCAACAGAAAAACTGTCCGGCCTTGTGGCAGGCGCCTGTAGTCCCAGGTACGTGGGAGGCTGAGGCAAGAGAATCACTTGAGTCCAAGAGTTAGAGATTGCTGTGAGCTGTGATGCCACTCTATCAAGGGCGACATAGTGGGACTCTATCTCAAAAAAAAGGTACCCTAAGTGAAAAAATATCTCCCCACAGTTTGAAGTAAAATTTGAACTTGGTTGACAGTCCTGTCCAGCGTTGGAGTGTGGAGCAAAACCGGTGAACATAAGAATGTTCCTGCTAAATATTTTCAGAATTGGGAAAAGATTGCCAGGGACAGAAAGTGCTGTCTCATATCTTGCCATCATGAAAATAAGCTGCTTCTGACCTCCTCGGGCTTTTTGGTATTTTTGTTTATATAAAAATAGAAAAAGTAAAATGCAAATTTTTATAAATAAGATTCCTCTTTTTAATGTATTGACAAGAAGCCAATGATTTGGTTTTTAAAAACTTGAACAACATTGAATACGTGGAAGATGTGTCTAATGGAAAGAAAGAAAATGGATATTTTGTTTTTTCTTGCCTTAGGCTAGCATGAAAAGAAGAAAAATTAAAAGCTCTTTTTTTTTTTTAACTCCAGTATTAATTTTTTATTTTCTTGGGTCACATTTGAGCATTTTGATAGTATTTCAGTTCATGATAATTAAAATGTTACCTGAATCCATCATAAATAATGCCCCCTGAAATAAGTTGTCATTCAACTTTAAATTTTTTTCTTTATTGTTTTATGTAGTACTCTTGAACTACTAAGCATTGCTGGGATGGTTAAGAAATGACTTAATTCTACTAAAAGTTCATGATATCCAGACTTGGTTCTGATTCTCTAACTTCTTTTCTTCTCCAAGAAAGTGATTATCCTAAACACTTATATAAGGATGGTATGCAGGCCCCTCCTCCAAGCCTGTCCTTTTTCTGCTCTCCTCAACCCCCTACTTTACTCGTTCTTCCTTCAGTTCTGCAAATGATCTTGCCTTATACTTGACATAGAGGGTCTGGCCACCAGTCACTGTCTGCCAATATGCAAAGATAGGAACAGGTCCACCAAACTATTTATCAGAAGTCCAGGATTCTGGAGAACATCGAGAGTAGCCTCTCTAAGACTATTCTGCTCTTCCGTTTCCGAATTACAGTTTTATACTTAATGGTTCACAGTGAAGTTCACAATAATCCCTATTTTACATAATATCAGCACAACTCAGTGCCAATCTATTACAACATTTTCAACTCAAAAGTTAATTCCTAAACTAGTCACATGGGCATCTTTAGGGTGGGAGCTAAATTTACAAAACAATAAGAATGGGAGACCAGGAGTGAAGACCAGCCATGTTATGTCTGCCTTTGCCTGGCGGCTTCATTTTATTCTCACTACATGAGCTTTCACACCATAAGCTTCCTCAACTTTCCTGAACCTCAGTCTCAATTTTTACTCATCTTTACCATCTTGAATCCTGATGACAAGTGTCTACAGACCTCTACCTGTGTCCTCAAAGCAAGCCCTTCCCTCCACTAGGATTATTCTCTATTGGTTTCTCCCTTAGATTGTGTTACAGCCAAAGATTATGTCACCTCAAAGATTTTTTCCTAAGCTTTCCAAATATCTGACCTTTTCTAAAACCACCTTCCTTCTCCATACCTTCATCTCCATTTCCATCTACTGGTCTTTCCTTTCACCAAAAAACAAGACTAAAGAGAATTTCTTTTTTTTTTTTTTTTTCCGCAGTTTTTGGGGCTGGAGCTGGGTTTGAACCCGCCAACTCCAGCATATGGGGGGGCTGGCACCCTACTCCTTTGAGCCACAGGCGCCGCCCTAAAGAGAATTTCTTGAGGCTTCTTTCACTCCCCCAATGTTTTGATCCTTTATACAACTGAAATGATTCTGAACATTGTGCCATTTCTCCTCAAAATCCTAGCTTATTTTGCCAATTGGGTTCTCTCTTACGAAAGTATCCTCTGCTTTCCTCTGCATGTTTCAGTACCCCAGTCCCAGATTTCCAGTGAGGGATGGAAACCATTGTCGACCAGCCTGAGGACCCACATAAATACAAATGCTGTACTGGAGAATAGGAAAATTTAGACTACCTTATCTTGGGGAAAATGCTAGGAAATAGAACTGGAAAGAAGGGCTTCTGCTCAGGCTGCTGGTAGGGCCTAGGGCAAGGTTAGAAAGTGGTTTGCTGACTCCACCCTTAAGAACAAAAGTAAACAGCAGAAGCCAAAGACTTTCTATCATCAGCTCAGAAAGAAGTCAACCTGAACATTTTAAGATTATGAAAACTTGGTAACTTTCCGATGTTTGTTATTTTTCATTTTAGGCCATGATGAATAGTAGTAAATTCCTTAAAAAAAAAAAAAAATAGCAGAGGCAGCAATGAGTAAGGGAAACAGGAACACTGTCTCTCTTCTCACACTTGGAGATTGTGAGATACAAAGATAATGGAATCAGTGGAAGATTAAAATCCCCCAAAGGTGCACTGATATTGGTAGTCTTTGGGTTAAGAAACAGAGGTAGGTGCCAAATGAGGGAACGAGAATAGGAATGAACCAGGCCTGGTAAGGGTTGCTGGGGTTTAATGATAGTTTCCCTGGTGGTTTCAGGATTGGCAGTGCCCCACCCTC
Source organism: Loris lydekkerianus (assembly GCA_963574355.1). NCBI lineage: Eukaryota > Metazoa > Chordata > Mammalia > Primates > Lorisidae > Loris > Loris lydekkerianus. Next base: position 70,239 of record CAUYPK010116435.1, on the reverse strand, counting down.
AGCCCCATTTTCTGAGTATGCAGATCCCTCCCTGCCTAGCCCAATACTTACCTATAAAGATTTTTCTGAAAGCTTCTTGGCCTTACCCCCTTCTGGAGAGGGTGATTTCTGCTTTACCGTGCTGTTGGTACCCATAGCGCTCTAGTGTGGTGTGCTGATTTGTGTGTGACCCTTCTCTGCAGGAAGATGGGATCCAGGCGGTGGTCCTGCCCAGGCCCCTTGCAGCGCCTTAGATTCTGGAAGCACCTCCCATGCTAAGAAAAGCCATATTTGTTAGTCTTTTTTTTTTTTTAGTCCTTGGAAGAACTTGACTTCCAACAATAAAAAATTGGATTCAGAATGTTGGGAGCTAATTAGAAAAAGATGGGAATAGACGTTCACTGTGGAAAAGGGGGGTTAAAGTATGTTCAGCAGAATAGAGGTTTTGCCACTTAGCCTCCAGAGGGAGAAAGGCCTCAGATTTTCTCCCTACCAGGTTTGAGGGAGGGACCTGTTTAGAAGGACTGGCTATGTGTGCTTTGGCATGAGGTTATCATGTTCAGAGCTAAAGCTATAAAACGTGTGAGGCAAAGCAGTTGAAACTCAGCTTTGCCAAGCAAGTTAAACAAGGGTTACTTAAATCTTTTTAACCATATGAAACATCGAGGCTGCTCTGTCTCTCGGAATACAGTGGGATCATGACAATTTAACAACTTCATAACATCAGAACAGCATCAAACATCTGGCGTGTGTAATAGACATGCTTCCTGGGACCTGTATCCACAGCTCTGGAAGAAGGCATCCCTGCATGACTCATGACTGCGTCTGCTATGGCATCAACTCCTGTGGGCACTTGACTCACATGTAGCCAATCCCTTGGCAAATCTTTGACCCTGACTTGTAATGATGCCAATCAGATTCTTCTCCTCTCGATTTGAAATGGAAAGAACAAGTGAGCCAGAGAGAGCAGCTGCCTTGGTCCTCATGTTTTCTGGGTTTCTACTGAAGGGACCACAATAGCCACTCCAAAATATGCTACTTTGGCATAAGGATTATTTAGTTCTGACTGCAACTGAGAAACAGCAGAGGCAGGAAAAGCTCTTATTCTTTCACCCTAATTTTATCTAAAAGCAGGCCATAGAGCCAGTGTAATGGTTCATAACCATAACCCCAGCACTTTGGGAAGCCAGGGCAGGAGAACTGCTTGAGGCCAGGAGTTTGAAACCAGCCTAGGCAATGTAGCAAGACCTCATGTGTACAAAAAAGTAAAAATTAGCCAGGCATGGTGGCATGTACCTCTAGTCCCAGCTACTTGAGAAGCTGAGGTAGGAGGGTCAGAGTTTGAGGTTGCAGGGAGCTATGATCTTGCCACTGCACTCCAGCTCGGGTGACTGGGTGAGACAAAAACAACAACAAATAACTGCAGGCCATAAATTTCCATTTGTAAAGGTGTCTCCCTCTCTGATTGGAGGAAGGGAACTACTCCAGAGACAACTTTTAGCACCTGAGAAAACTCTTAATGCACATAACCTTACTTAACAACCCTTACTTACCATATATTTGTTAGTCATCTCCCCAAAACTTAACCCCTCCTACCCAAAGGGGCTCCAACCCCTTTTCCTTTGTTTGGCCTCTTCTCTACACTCAATCCCCTAAATTAAGATGTAAGTTCCAAATTCTAACTGCCTCCTTGAGTCGGATTTCTTTGTGAACCTCTTCTAGTTTTTTTCCCCTTATCAATTTGTCTTTTATCAGTTTAATTTGCAGGGTTGAATTTCAGAAGATAAAGAAAAAGTGTTTTTCCTCCCCATATTATTTTCCTCATGAAGCCATAATTAAATAAATCTCTCTTTTTTTTATTGCTCCATGAGATTTCTGTTTTCCATAATCACCCCTACCCCATTCTTTTCTTGGTTTGCCTTAGTCAATGTTCCTCGAAATCAAAAGACTTTATTATAAAATTTTGCAACTATTTTATGAGAAAAAAAAAACATATGTTGTGACTTGAACTATGAAGATTAACAACAGTCTAAAATTTTTCTAATAAGCAAAGAATAGAAAATAAATTGCCTATCTAGTACCAAATACTGGTAACCTAAGTTGAGTGAAGGAGCATTATTTAGTGTGGTATTTATATCCTCTACTGTCCATGTCAAAGCCCCATATTCTTCAATGCTCAGTATTCTTCTCATGAAGTTGGAAATAAGAACTTTGAGAAAATGAGCAATATAATGCTTTTTTCAGAGTAGAATTATTTTGCTACACTATTTGTATGGGAAAAGATACTAGAACTTATATTTATAGTACACATTTGTACTAATTTGGGGAGAAAACAGGCTAAAAAATAACAAGAAAATTTATCAGCTAAATCATTGACCACATAATGCAGGAAGAAAAGACTTTGAAGCTTACATTCCAGCAATTTAAAAAGCCTCCTAGTAGAAAAATCACATGTCATCCAAAATTGTTATAACATTTTATTTAAAATACTAAATTTTTTATTTTTGGCTAAAGATGCCATCTTCCAGGAATATGACAAAATGACAAACACAAAGGGAGAGAGGAGAGGCCCCCGACACATGATCTCTAGACCTTTTAGAAAACATGTATGGAGTTGTTCCTTTGGCCACATACATGCAAATCTACAAGAAAGGTGATATTGTAGACTTCAAGGGAATGGGTACCATTCAAAAAGGCATGCTCACAGGTGTTACCATGGCAAAATGGGAAGAGTCTGCAATGTTGCCCAGCATGCTGTTGGCATGGTCATGAACAAACGAGGGCAAGATTCTTGCCCAGAGGATTAATGTTCGTATTGAGCATAGTAAGCACTTTAAAAGCCAAGATAGCTTCCTAAAACGCATGGAGGAAAATGATCAGAAAAAGAACAAAACCAAAGAGAAAGGTACCTGGGTTCAAATGAAGTACCAGCCTGCTCTACCCAGAGAAATGTACTTTATGAAAATCAATTGAAAGGAGCGTAAGCTGCTGGAGCCTATTCCCTGTGAATTCATGGCATAATAGGCATACAGTGCAACACACAAGTGAACCAGGAAAACCAGTGGAATGGGGGCATCAGGTGGTAGAACCTATTTTCTCTGAGTTCAAGGCATAATAGGCAAGCATGCTTTGTCACATTCAATGGAAGGGACCCTGAGCTGCTAGAACCTTTGCCTAGGGATTCATGGCATAATAGGTGTAAAAAGTAAAAGGCTACTTAAAAAAATAGAAAGAAAAGAAAATACCAAGTTTTTAAGAACCAAAAATTAGGAGATGTGCCAAAAAAAAAAAAAAAACAGACCAGGAAAGTGTGACTGACTAAACTTCAGGAAAATAAGCAGCCAGTAGATACTCTGAATAGGCACCAACTAATTCAAAAATGGCTAGCATATATGCAGTATAACCTCCATAGTTGACCATCGCCCTACATTGACCACCTGTTTAAGTTAACCTTTCATAAACTGGACACGTATGACATGTTCATATCAGTAAGTAGGCCTTTTTCCTTATGTTGAACAGTTTGTTACAGTCCCCTGACCCAAGGTGGTCAACTTGCAGAGGTTCTATGTTTAAAATCTTAAAGGAAAAATGACTCTTCCAATAGGGGTGCTCAATAGAGAAATATAAACTATAGGGGAGGGGGAAGAAAAAGAAAAATTTTAGACCTGTAAAGCATAGTAATCATGATGAATTCACTACATAGATTCCACAGCAGATTTGTGATGGTAGACCAGGAATGGCTGCAGGGAGTTAAGGCAGTATCAAAATGTACCTATTTATGTGAGCTGGGACTCTCAGAAGGAAAGGAGGGTTAGAAGGGTATAGGAAAATATTCTTCAAGAATGGAAGAAAAAGTATCCAATGCACTCAGCTCTACTATGAAACCAATATATAATTGCACACACTTCCATATGAAAGCTATAACCCAACTACAGCCCAAGATGAAGGGGAAAATGGTGGTGGTGGGGATAGATGGAGGGAGGGTAATTGGTCTGACCACATCTATGGTGCATGTTACAAGGGTACACGTCAAATCTACTAAGTGTAGAGTATAAATGTCTTAACATAATAATTAAGAAAATGCAAAGAAGGCTATGTAAACCAGTTTGTTGTATTTCAAATTGTATATAAAACCAGCACATTGTACCCCATAAATGCATTAATGTACACAGCTATGATTTAATAATAACAAAACAAAAATTGAAAAAAAAAGAAAAAAGATTTGAAGAAACAATACCCTAAAACTTCCCAAATCTGATAAAATTTACAAATCATAGAAATTCAGCAAACTTTTCTATTAAAGTAGAATAAATACAAAAAAGATCCACAACTAAATACAACTTTTAGACCTCTAAAAGACAAAGGCAGTGAGGAAATTTTGAGGCAGCAAGACAATAACTTTTACACAAAGGAAACACAGTTAAATTAACAGCTGACTTCTCATTAGAAACAGCAGGGCAGTAGAAGACATATTCAAAGTGTTGGAGAAAAAACTATTTATAAAGAATTCTATAACTAGCAAAACTTTTTCAAAAAGGAAGGTGACAGATCATAAATAGACCTATGTTGAAGTGTGCTAATTACTAACAGAGCCCCTACACAGCCTGCAGCCTTGAGTAAAGCCCACAGCAAAAGCAGGCTGTCTGACAGATGCAGGGCACCTGGCAAGGCAGCACTCTCTGTTTGGAAAGCAGTTCTCTGCTCAGTGCCAACACTGGGACATCCAGAGATCACCACACTACGCTGTTGTTATAAAATGCTAGATTCGAAGTTCTCCAAAAATAAAGCCTTGGAAAATATGACATCATTATTTTCTTAACTCCAGAACTCTTTGTCTGTTTCAGAGGGCTAGAAATAACTATATTAGAGAAGTAGGGGAGACAAAATAAATCATATATAACATTTCTTCTACCCTATCCTCCACTGATGGTGTCTGGTTCTTTACATTCTTTGGCCACTATCTTTTTTTTTTTTACACAACAGGTTCTCTAACTTTGTCATCACAGAACTGCCACACAGCTAGTTGCACAGAGCTATGCATTTCTGGGGTTGGATCAGGGAAGCGAGTTAATAGTATTTACTAGTGCATCATCTTGTCAGGAACCAGAAAAACTGCCACATTTTTCTGTAGTGTAGGAAATTTAAAAAAAAAAAAATTAAGATGACCATAGAAGCAGAAAAGGCAAGTGACAAGAACCAACTCACATTCAATAAACAAACTAATAATAGAAGGGAACTTCCTCAATGTGATAAAGTGAATCTATGAAAAACCTACAGCAAAGAACATATTTATGGTGAAAGACTTCATGCTTTCCTTCTAAGACTATAAAGCCTATGGCTATACCACCTGGAACACACCTGATCTTAACTGAGCTCAGAAGCTAAGCAGGGATAGACCTGGCTAGTACTTGGATGGGAAAATACATAGTAAAATAAAAATGTCAATATATAAAAATCAATTGTATTCTTATATGTTAGCTACGGACAATCTGGAAATGAACTTAAAAGAAGTTCCACTCATAATAACGTGAAAAAGAATAAAATATTTAGGAATAAATTTTAGGGGAAAAGTATAAGACCTCTCATCTGTATATTCAATGCGATCCCTATCAAAATCCCAGCATTTTTATAAAAACTGATAAGCCAATCTAAAAATGAAAATATACAGGACAGTCTATGGCCATACCACCTGAACGCATCCGATCTCATCTGGTCTCAGAAGCAAAGCAGAGTCTGGCCTGGTTAGCACTTGGTTGGGGTGAGGGTACAGAAATACATAAAGACCAAGATTACCAAGAACAATTTTGTAAAGTGAGCAACAAAGTAAGAGTAATAACAATACTAATTTCAAAACTTAATATAAAGCTACAGTAATAGAATGTAGTATTGGTATAATGATAGCCACTTAAGTTAATGAAATAGAAGTTACAATTCTTACTTTGATGGTCAATTGACTTTCATCAAAGATGATAATGCAGTCAATGGTGAAAGGAGTGTCTTTTCAAGAAATACTGTTGGGATAATTGGATATTCATATGCAAAATAATGAACTTAATTTGGACCACTAGATTGCCTTAGGAGAGGTAAAAACTCTTACCTCACACCATATAGAAGAAAATTAATTCAATATGTATCACAGACCAACATGTAAGAACTAAAATTCTAAGACTTCTGAAAACAATTCGAAAAATCTCTGTGACCTTGTTTTTGGCAAAAATTTCTTAGATACGACATCAAAATTAGGATTCTTTTATAGAAGAAATTGAAAAATTAGATTTTATCAAAATGATAAGTTTTGCCCTTCAAAAAATACTAGTGAGATAATAAAAAAAGACTCACGCTGGAAAAATTTTTCTAGGTCCTATCTGATAAAGCACTTCTGAATGTCAAAAATAAGAAGCAACTCAATTAAAAATAGGCAAAATGGGCTCGGCACCTGTGGCTCAAGCAGCTAAGGCGCCAGCCACATACACCTGAGTTGGCAGGTTCGAATCCAGCCCGGGCCTGCCAAACAACAATGACGGCTGCAACAAAAAATAGCCAGGCGTTGTGGTGGGTGCCTATAGTCCCCACTACTTGGGAGGTGGAGGCAGGAGAATTGCTTGAGCCCAAGAGTTGGGGGTTGCTGTGAGCTGTGATGCCACTGCACTCTGCCCAGGGTGACAACTTGAGCCTCTGTCTCAAAAAAAAAAAAACAGGCAAAATGCTTTAATAGACATTTCAACAAAAAAGTATACAAATGATTGAAAATATGCCCAACATCACTAATCATTAGGGAAATGCAAATTACAGCCACAATGTGATACCACTGCACTGCCACTAGAATGGGTGGCTGGTAAAAGATTGATGATATAAGGAATGACAAAGATGTGAAAAAAACTGAAACCCTCCTAAATCACTTGATTGGAATGTATAGTGGTATACCCACTTTGGAAAAACATTTGTGAATGTATTTCATTTTATTTATATATGTATGTATGTATATATATATATATACATACATACATACATATTTGAGACAGAGTCTCACCCTATTTCTCTGGGTAGACTGCTGTGGCATCATCATAGCTCACAGCAACCTCAATTTCTTGGGCTCAGGTGATCCTCTTGTCTCAGCCTGCCCACTAGCTGGGACTATAGGCACCTACTACGATGCCTGGCTAGCTTTTCTATTTTTAGTAGGGACAGGGTCTTACTCTTGCTCAGGCTGGTCTTGAACTCCTGAGCTCAAACAATCTACCTTCCTTGGCTTCCCAGAGTGCTTGCATTACAGGTGTGAGTTACTGTCCCCAGCCAATTAAAAAAAAAAAAAAAAAAAAAATATATATATATATATATATACACATACATACATACATACACACGCACACACACACACATGTATACACACACACACACACACAAGCACATGCTTATAGTTGCTATAGACAGGTATAGTGGTATGTGCCTGTAGTTCCAGCTACTTGAAAGGCTAAAATGGGAGGATCTCTTGAGTTCTAGTCTATAGTCTCTATGGCAATCAGGTCTCCACACTAAGTTTGGCATCACTGGGGTGACCTCAAGGGAGGAAGGGACCACTAGATTGCCTTAGGAGGAGTGAACCAGCCCAGTTCTGAAATGGAACAGATCAAAACTCCTGTGTTGACCACTAGTGGGGTCACACCTATGCACAGCTACCGTACTTTCCAATGTGGGCAACACAGTGAGACCCTGTCTCTAAAAACAAACACACAAACAAAAAGAGTAAAAACAATAGTCATATATATAAACATACACTTATACCATATGACCCAGCAATTCTACTTCAAGAGACATAATAATGTATGTCCAGACAAAGACTTTTAGGTGACTAATAGCAGTATTGTTAATAATAACAAACAACAGCAAATGATCTAAATGTCCATCAACTGATGAATGAAAAAATAGAACATGGCATAATCAAATACTGTTCAGCTATAAAAATAATGAACTGCTGATATATAGTATAATATAGATAATCCTATAAAACATTATTCTAGGAGAAACAAACGACCTCACGTTGTGTGATATTTATATGAAATTTCTAAAAAGGGAAAAAACATAGGGGCTAAGCGCTGTGGCTCTCGCCTGTAATTCTAGCATTCTGAGAGGCTGAGGCAGGTGGATTGCCTGAACGCAGGAGTTTGAGACCAGCCTAAGCCAGAGCAAGACCCCATCTCTAAAAATTAGCCTGGCATTGTGGCTGGTACCTGTAGAACCAGCTACTCTGGAGGCTAAGGCAAAAGAATCACTTGAGCCGAAGAGTTTGAGGTTGCTGTGAGCCATGACACCATGGCATTCTACCAGGGATGACAAAGTGAGACTCTGTCTCAATAAATAAATAAATAGGGAAAAAATGTAGAGATAGAAAATAGACTGTTGATTACCTTAGACTGGGATGGGAGGATTTATTGCAAGTGGTTATTGCTAAATGTTTTCTGATGATGTAAATGTCCTAAAACTAGATGGTGGTGGTTGCACAACTGTATACACTTATTAAAAATAATACAGTTATAATGAATGTATTTTTATAGAATGTAAATTATACATTAGTAAACCTATTATAAATAAAAACCTTTTTTTAAATGACAAAAGCACATCTCAAAACTCTTATATACATTTAATAAATTTGGAAACAATTTTCTAACATTAGTAAAAATCTTCCAAATGGCATTACAGTGGATTTAAACCACACTTATTAAACATTAAAAAAAAACTTTGGGAGGAAAACTGATTGACATCAGGGTAGCCAGAAATTTACTAGAGAAAAAGAGTAAGCTATAACCTTTACATAATTGATGGATTGAATTGGATTTGTGTCATAATTGATTATATGAAACCAATTTTGTACTTCTTCCATATCTTTCCTGGTATCTATTTTAGCTATTATGTTCATTAAAGCCAAGTGTGGGAATAAACTGACCTTAGACCTTGAATCTTTCTATGACTGAGTATTAAATCGAGAATTCTAAGGCTGGACAAGGTGACTCATACCTATAAGACTAGCATCCTGGGAAGCCAACGCAGATGGATTGCTTGAGCTCAGAAGTTTAAGACCAGTCTGAAAAACAGCAAGACCTCATCTATACTAAAAATAGAAAAACTAGGTGGGTATACTGGTGCATGCCAGTAGTCCTAGCTACAGGGGAGGCTGAGGCAAGAGGATCGCTTGAACCCAGGAGTTTGAGGTTTCTATGAGCTATGATGATACCACCGGTACTGTGCCCAGGGTAACAAGTGAGACTCTGTCTCAAAAAAAAAACAAAAAAAAAAAAAAAAAAAGAATTCCAAGGTAATAAAACATATTCCATCACATAATTCTCACTTAAAGTTATTAGGATTATAATACTATATGTCAATAGCATATTTCTTTTTTCTTATATTTGGATTTTTCTATATTTATATTTTATAATTTACACAATAGTAGCACTATATTAATTTTTAAAATTTAAAATAACTAATTTCAGAAATGTGTGCTCAAAAATATTTAGTAATAAAGGTATGTGATTAAGACCTCACAGTTTTAGTAGAATATCTTTAGGTAAAATATTCATTCTTTCCCTGTAGCTTTTGTTTGTTTTTTTGGAGTATTTTAGTTTTTTTCTCTTCCATCTACCCCCGTTACTAGAAGAAAGTCTTGGTAACTATATTTTCATCTTATTCTTTTGCCTTTTTTTGTCTTAAGGATCACTTAGATCATTTACCTCCAATAAGTCATATTTGAATTTCAGAGACACTTATCCTTATTGACTGAGAAAGATCAATGAAATCTTCTGTGGTATTGAGGAAATTAGTCTTCTTTTGACACATCCAAATGATGTGAAAGAGGGATATAAATAACAAAAACCCAATAGGAAGAAGGCCAAGGAACTGGCTATAAAGAAATTTTAAAGAAGAAAAAAATCCACACAGAATCGAAGGCATTTTTATGGTCTGTTGAAAACCAGATTTACTATTTGGCCTTGGAAAAGTCATTTATTTTTTCCATTGCCTCTGTCCCACATTTATGAAAATGAGGCTTAATGTGCCTCTCCATATCTCACAAACATTAATTATTAACTTTTTGTTTTGTTTTGTTTTGTTTTTTAATAGAGACAGAGTCTCATTTTATGGCCCTTTGGTAGAGTGCCGTGGCATCACACAGCTCACAGCAACCTCCAGCTCCTGGGCTTAAGCGATTCTCTTACCTCAGCCTCCCGAGTAGCTGGGACTACAGGCGCCCGCCACAACACCCTGCTATTTTTTTTTTGTTGTTGTTGCAGTTTGGCAGGGGCTGGGCTTGAACCTGCCACCCTCAGCATATGGGGCCGGCGCCCTATTCACTGAGCCACAGGCGCCGCCCTAATTATTAACTTTTAAACTTAAAAAACTATAAACTATGCAAGCTTCTGAACTTTCTGTATGTGCATGTTACTATACCTGTATTTGAACAGAGATGCAGAGAGGGCGTTGGCATCTAATAGTTCATTTCAGAAAAGGCCTCCTGGTTTCTACTTCACTTCAACTTTTTCCTTTTATTTCCTTCCTTCTAGTTGTTAACATTGGGTAAACCTTTATTAACTAATGTGATTGAAATCCCATATATAATCAGCATGTTGTCAGTTTCTTGTATATCTCCCTTCTTTAAAAGCTCCTGGAAACAATTTTCTCAAAGCTTATCTTAGGTGGTATATCATAATCTCATAGCCAAATATACTTAAATTTAATATTTTAATCCAATTTGTTTTCAATTATCAGCTTCCTAAAATTATAAAGTTTTAGGGCTAAGAAGAACATTTAAGAGATTATAATTTAGGGATTATAAATCACCATTAAAACTGGCCAAATAATTCCCAGCTTAATTCTTTCTATTCAAACTTATTGGTCTCCCTTATAAAGAAGAAGAAATTAATACGATTCAGTCATTTCACCATGTTTGCTATATATTTGTATGTATGTATGTGTGTCTATGTGGCTAATTTTCTAAGTCTAAATGTAAATTTTGAAAATTTTATAGGCCTAGAACAATGGAGGAAAAAATGATGCATTATACCAAAAATTCTTGGCTGGGTGCAGTGGCTCATGCCTGAATCCTAGCACTCTGGGAGGCTGAGCTGGGTGGATTACTCGAGCTTAGGAGTTCAAGACCAGCCTAAGTAAGAGCGAGACCCCATCTTTACTAAAAGTAGAAAAAAAAGAAAAGAAAAGAAAAGAAAATGGCTGGGTGCGGTGGCTCAAGCCTGTAATCCTAGCACTCTGAGAGGCAAAGGTGGGTGGGTTGCCTGAGCTCAGGAGTTTGAGATCAGCCTGAGCAAGAGCAAGACCCTGTCTCTGAAAAATAATAGCTGGGTGTTGTGGTGGACGTCTATAGTCCTAACTACTTGGGAGGCTGAGGCAAGAGGATCATTTGAGCCCAGGAGTTTGAGGTTGCAGTGAGCTATGCCACTGTGGCATTCTACCCAGGGTGACAAAGTGAGACTCTGTCTCAAAACAAACAAACAAACACAACCCAGTTCTCCTCCCAGCATTTCTGACTATCTACACTATCCCTATATGATATTATGTTATCTGACTGTTAAGAAGATAACAGGTTGAGGTAGTTGATACTTAATCTTCAATATGGTACCCTTGAAACTGAGTTGCAACCTATGACTGCCATTTCTATGTTTTAAAAGTAGCAAATTGTATTTAATACAATGGGTGAAAGTCAGGAGGTCTGACTGAGCCTAGCCCTGTTTATCCTAAGGCTTCCTGAAGTCTTGGACAAGGTATTTGATCTTTCTGGCCCTGTGTTTACTGATCAATCAGATTGAAATATTTCCTGGGTCTAGATTAAATCATTCTCACTCTAAATTTTGGCTTTTGTTTTCCTTTGAAGGAAATTTACCAAAATGCTTATCACTTTGGTATAACCTTCTCTCTATTTCCACCACCCTCTTTGTATTCAGTTTTCTACCAGCTATCATTGATTGGTTTTACCCATCTTCACTCTTTTTCTTTGTTCCAGATATGCCTCTCCTTTACTCCTATTTATACCTTGCCTTCTTTCCCCTACTTCTATGACCTTACCCTTACCTTAACCAGGGAGCAGTTGTTTACTAACACACACTCTATGAAAGAGATCTACCTCTTTGCCTGTTGAGGAGCCACTGCCTGTGAATTATGTTCCTTCACTGACAGGGAATAGAATGCGAAGGGTAGGGGTGTGGGCTTTGGGGCCAGACTGCCTGAGTTTATATCTAATCTCTGTCACTCAGTGGCTGTGTGATCTTGAACCTCAGTTTCCTCATAAGCAGAATGGGAACAAGAGGGTTACCCAAACATAATTGTGAAAATTAAATGAATCAAAATAGGTAAAGCTCTTAGGATAGTATCTGGCTCACAGTAACTGCTATAGAACCTCATAAATTGGTAATGACTCCAGCACAGGCTGAAGAGAGGATAATGCTAATCTAGGGGCAGCCCTGTGAGCGTGTCCTTAGAGTTTTGTGCCTTTTGCAACAACACTCTCTTCCCTACTCTCTTTTCTTTTCTTGTTCTTATCTTGGGATGTTGGACAAAAACCTGATGAGAACGGGAAGACTGGCATGATTTGTGGGTGATGTTTCTTTCATTTAATTCAAAGGAATGGCTACCTATAGCAACGTTTTCTGCAGTAAGTTTTCTGTCTGAAACCTGACTTTGTTGTTGTTGTTTTCTACCATGCTTCTGAACTGGAATGCCTAAAGTACTATAATCTAAGACATTAAAGTGAAAATGAAAAGCCTATGAATCGTCCTTTGGACAGGCCTATTTATGTATTATTCCATTTGAAAAACAGCACTGGAAAAACTGTTCTTAGCAAAGAATATTAATTGATGAAAACATGTCTTTGCTAACAGTCTGAGTGAAGCAATCTGTTCTTAGCTCTTTCAAACCACAAAGCAGATTTAGTCACTAATGAACAAAAGCCAATTATTTTCACTACTACCTTTAACAAGTTTTTGTTTCTGAAAACAAGATTCTTTTTCTATTTTCTATCAAAGCAAATTTTTAAAATATAGCAGATCATTTTATGGGGAAAAGGCAGTCGAATCTAATTGTAAGATTCTGATTTGAGTGCAAGTCATATTTTTCACTTCAATATTTAAGTATGTAGATTTTTAAGAAGGGGAGCTGTTTACCCATTTTGATTAAGAAGTATCATTATACCTAATGTTTTATAGAGTGAGCACAGCAAGTATGTCACATGACAAAGCACATGAAAAGATTTATGCTGGTAAGAAGCCAAAATTCTATAGTATTTAGAAAATTACAATATTGCACATTCTTGATGACCATGGAAGACATTAAATCTGTGTAAATCAATAAGTATTTCACTTTCCCTGGCACTGTTGTAGGATGGAAAGAAAACTTAATACTGAACAATATTGACAAAAGGTTAAGTAGTATATGTATTTTTTTCTGATCATAAATATTGTGTTTGAAACTCAGAAGAAATATATCAATAAAAATAGGAATTAAAATTCCTGAGCCTAGGCCGGGTGCAGTGGCTCATATCTGTAATCCTAGCACTCTGAACAGCCAAGGCAGGTGGATTGCCTGAGCTAACAGGTTCAAGACCAATCTGAGCCAGAGTGAGACCCTGTCTAAAAATAGCCAGTGTTGTGGCTGGCACCAGCTATATGGGAGGCTGAGGCAAGTGAATCACTTGAGCCCAGGAGTTTGAGGTTACTGTGAGCTATGATGCCATGGCACTCTACTGAGGGTGACAAAGTAAGACTCTGTCTCAAAAAAAAAAAAAAAAAAAAAATTCCTGAGTCATAGGATATCACATAACAAAGAACTTGATCTTTTAATAAAATATCTTCAGCATATTTTTATTTCTTTTCTTTTTCTTTTTTCTTTTTTTTTTTTTTTTTTTTTGCAGCTTTGGCCAGGACTGGGCTTGAACCTGCCAACCCTGGTATATGGGGCTGGCACCCTACTCCTTGAGCCACAGGTGCCACCCAGCATATTTTTATTTCAAATACAAACATAAGAGAAAAAAATCACATATTGCATGATCATGTAAGTAATTATGGGGAGCTTTCATTCTATTTTGTGAATGGAGGCTACCCTAATAAATTTGTTGAAATCAATAGACCTCTCAGAATGTGCAAGGCAGCTACATTCTGTACTTACTTTGTCATCTTTCAATGAGATATATATATATATTTTTTTTTTTTGAGAAAGAGCCTCACTCTGTCACCCTTAGTAGAGTGCTGAGGCATCATCATAGCTCACAGCAACCTCAGCCTCCTGGGCTCAGGTGATCCTTCTGCCTCAGTCGCCAGAGTAAGTAGCTGGGCCTACAGATGCCTGCCATGATACCCAGCTAGTTTTTCTATTTTTAGTAGAGACTGGGTCTCGCTCTTGCTTAGGCTGGTCTCCAGTTCCTAAACTCAAAGGATCCTCTGGCCTCAGCCACCTAGAGTGCTAGGGGTGCGTCACTGCACTGGGCCATAATCTGCCCTTTCTAAAATTGAGTTGTATTTGTCTTACTATTGAGATAAAAGAATTGATTATATATTTTGAATACGTGTTCTTTGTCAGATATATGTACCATAGATATCTTCTAGTGTTTTGTTTGTAATTTGTTTCTGAACAATGTTTTTCAAAGAACAAAAGTGGTTTCTTTGATGAAGCATAGTGTATTTTTTCCTTTTATGATTTGTGCTTTTGCTATAAGTACCTGAGAAATCTTTTTCTACTTCAAAGCGATAAAGATATTTCTTCTATGTTTTCTTCTAGGAATTTTATAGTTTTGTTTTTGTTAATATTTGTGTATGGTGTGAGGCAAGACTTGATTTTCTTTCTTTCCTTCCTTCCTTCCTTCCTTCCTTCCTTCCTTCCTTCCTTCCTTCCTTCTTTCCTTCCTTCCTTCTTTCTTTCTTTCTTTTATTAGAGACAGAGTTTCCCTTTGTTGCCCTCAGTAGAGTTCTGTGGCATTACAGCTCACAACAACCTCCAGTTCTTGGGCTTAGGGCATTAGGCGATTCTCTTGCCTCAGCCTCCTGAGTAGCTGGGATATAGGCATCTTCCACAATGCCCAGCTATTTTTTTAATTGCAATTTGGCTGGGGCAGGATTCAAACCTACCACCCTTAGTATATGGGGCTGGTGCCCTACTCACTGAGCGACAGGCAACACCCAAGACTTGATTTTCTTTTCTTTTCTTTTTTTCAAAAGATATCTAATACCATTTGTTAAAAAAACAAAAAACAAAAAACAACTTTCCTCATTGAATTACCTGGGTACATTTGTCAAAATCAATTCAATATAAATCCACAATGAGATAGCATTTTACATTCACTAGGATGGCTGTTACTAGAAAAAAGAAACAAACCAGAAAATAATAAGTGTTAGTGAGAATGCATTGCTAGCAGGGCTATAGAATAGAACAGAGTCTCTAGAGAACAGTATGTGGTATCTCAAAAATTTAAACATAAACTGTTGTATGATTCAGCAGTTCTACTTCTGGGTATATAATTGAAAGCTGAAACTTGGTAAGATGTTGATATACCCATGTTTATAGCAGCATTATTCACAGTAGCCAAAAGGTGGAAACAACCCAGCTGTCCATTGACAGATGAATCCATAATGTTCCATGATAGTATATAGGAGAAATAGTATTCATCCCTAAAAAGAAGGGAAATTAGGAGACACGATGCAACACAGTGAACCTTGAAGACATTATACTGAGAGAAATGTGGTAGTCACAAAAGGACAAATATTGTATGATCACATTTAAATAACTAGTCAAATCCATAGAGACAGAAAGTAAAAGAGTGGTTAGGGGGTGGGGTTGGGGGAGGGGAAAATGGGGCCATTAGCTTTTAATGGGTAAGGTATTTCAGTTCAGTAAGATGAAAAGGTCCTCGAGATAGATGGTAGTGATGGTGGCACCATAAGGTGAATTTAATGCCACTGAACTGTAAACTCAGAAATGGTTCCATGATTGCATTAATGTACACAGCTATGATTTAATTTAAAAAAAAAAGAAATGGTTAAAATGGCAAATTTTAGGTTATGGTATATTTTTCCATAATTTAAAAGTCAACCACATATGTGGGTAATATTTCTGGCGTATCTTCTGTTTCATTGATCTTTGTGTCTATCCTTATACTAATTATCACAGTGTCTTAATAATTATGTATTTTACAGTGAGTCTTAAGATAGTGAAGTTTCTACAACTTTGTTCTTCCCTAATCTGCTAATTCTTTTGTCTTTCCATATAAATATTAAAATTGACTTGTCAATTTCTGCTTTTTAAAAAAGCTATCTGGGTCAGGTGGGATGGCTCATGCCTGTAATCCTAGCACCCTGGGAGGCCAAGGCAGGTCGATTGCTATTGCCTGAGTTCAGAGGTTCTAGACCAGCCTGAGCAAGAGCAAGACCCCACCTCTACTAAAAATTAAAAAAAACTGAGCAAGAGGATGGCTTGAGCCCAAGAGTTGGAGGTTACTATGGGCTATGACATCGAGAAGAACATAAAATTTGCACTCTACCCAGGCCAACAGCTTGAGACTCTGTCTATAAATAAATAAATAAATAAATAAATAAATAAATAAATAAATAAATAAAATAAAAAGCCAGCTGGGAGGTTGATTGAGATGGCATTGATTCCTTATATTAGTATGAGGAGAATTGACAACAACATCAAGTTTTTGATCCTCAAACATGGTATATGTCTCCCTTTATTGAGATCTTCCTTAATGTTTCTTAGAAATATTTTTCAGTTTCTAATGTATAAGTCTGAATGTATATTATATATTTGTCTAGTATTTCAAAGCTTTGATGCTATTATAAGTGGTATAGTAAATTTCCTTTACCAATTATTCATTGTTAGCATGTAAATTACAAATGAATTTTGTAAATTGACCTATGATCTTGCCATATTCACATGTTAATTTTAGTAGTTTTTTTTTGACAGATTCCATAGTATTTTCTATGTGGAAAATATACCATGAATAATGACAGTATTAACTCTTTACAAAATCTTGGTATTTTATTTCTTCTTTTTAACCTTAATATTTACTTGCTAGAATACTGGAATATTGTTGATTAGAGGTAATTGAAGTCAACATCATTGCCTTCTTTCTGATTATGAATGGAAAGTGGTCTATCTTTTATCATTTAGTATGATGTTAATTGTAAATTTCTCATAACCTTTATTCAGGTTAAATTTCTTTATATCAAAGTTTGTTAAATGTTTTAATCATGAGTTGATGTTAAATTAATTTTGGCAAATGATATTTATGCATCATTTTAGATGATCAAATGATTTTTTCGCTTTATTCTGTTAACATCTTTAATTAAACTGGTATTCAAATGTTAAACCAACATTTGATGTTTCTGGGATAAATACCACAGGGTAAAGTGTACTATTCAAAAAGCACTTGAGATATTTTCCCTTCTCCTTTAATTTCTAAAAAAATTTGTTTAGGGTTGATGTTATTCATTCCTTAGAAGATTGATAGAATTTACCAGAGGCATTTCTGGAATTTTCTCTTTGAGAAGGTTTTAATAATTAATGTACTTAATATAATTGGTATAAAACTATTCAAATTTTATGTTCTTCTCGAGTCATTTTTGGTAACCTGTGTTATTCAAGAATTTGTAAATTCCATCTATGTCATTAAATTTTTTGGCATAAAGTTGTTTGAGTATATTTCTTTTGCTATTCTTATATTAATATTTTTTAACTTATATTTGTGTTTATATTTAAAGTAGGCTTTTTGTTGATAGCATCTCATTGGTCTTATTTTTATCCTTTAACACTCTCTGCCTTTTAATTTTAGTGTTTATATCACATACCTTTAACACACTTAGCACTACGATTGGATTTAAGCTTACCATCTTACTATTTTGTTCTTCATATCATCTGGTTTTTGTTCATTTTCTTTGCCTTTTTCTACTCCTTTGGATTGAATGTCTTTTATTCTAGTTTATCTCTACTGTGAGATTATTAATTATAATTCTAGTACTTCTTCTAGAATTCATAGTTTAGCTTATCACAGTTTATCCTTAATTACATTTTATCAGTATATCAATACATATGACCCTTACTGCACAGTGCTTTTATTTTTCTTCTTCTATTACTTGCATTATTTCTTTTTTTATCTACATATGCTGTAAAAACTGCTATATTATTTTTTCTATCTTGTATCATTTTTCTCTCCACTTAAAGAACTTTCTTTAATAATTCTTATGGTGTAAGTCTTTCTTTAACAATTCTATTTTTTGGAGGCAAAGTCTCACTGTGTTACCCTTGGGAGAGTGCCATGGCATCATAGTTCACAGCTCACAGCAACCTCAAACTCTTGGGATCAAATAATCCTCTTGCTTCAGCCTCCCAAGTAGCTGGGACTACAGGTACTTGCCATAATACCCTGCTATTTTTAGAGATGGGTTCTTCCTCTTGCTCAGGCTGGTCTAGAACTCCTGAGGTCAAGTGATCCACCCACCCTGGTCTCCCAGAGTACAAGGATGATAAGGCACCTTGCCAGCCTTTCTTTAATAATTCTTGTAGTTCAACTAAATCTTTTAGCCTTTGTTTGGGAATTCTTTTGTTTTGCTTTCTTTCTTGAAAAATATTTTCACTGACTGTGTAAAATTATAAATTGAAAGGTTTTTTTAAAAACTTCTTTTCAGCACTTTACAGATGTTGTGTCATTTTCTTATGACTTGTATTGTTTCTAACAAGAAATTTGTGATTATTCTTATCTGCCTTTTTATATATAATATGTAATGTATGTATAATGTGTCCCCTCACACACACTGGCTACCTTTAAGATTTTCATTTTATGACTGTTTTTCAACAATTTGATTATTATATGCTTTCGTCTGGTTTTATTAAGGCTTGTAATTCTTTGGATTTGCTGGAATTCTTGAATGTATGATTTTATCATTTTTCAAATTTGAAAATATTTTGACTTTTATTAATTAAAAAATTTTTTTTTGAGACAGAGCCTCATTATGTCACCCTCGGTAGAGTGCTGTGGCATCATAGCTCACAGCAACCTCCAACTCTTGGGCTTAAGCTATTCTCTTGCCTCAGCCTCCCAAGTAGCTGGGACCATAGGTACCCGCCACAATGCCCAGCTATTTTTCTGTGGCAGTTGTCATTGTTGCTGAGCTGGCCTGGGCTGGGTTTGAACCCACCAGGCTTGGTGTATGTGGCTGGTGCCATGCCTAATTAAAATATTTTTAAGAATAAAAAATATTAATAGAATTATTTTCATGCTGCTTATAAACTGACTTTATATTCTGTGATCTTGCTAAACTTACATATTAATTTTAGTAGCTTTTTTTTTTTTGGCTGATTCCTTGTATTTTCTGTGGGTAAAGAATACTTTCTATGATTAAAGATAGTGTTAGTTCTTCTTTACAAAGTCTCTGCATTCTATTTTGTTTTGATTGCCTGCACACAATTTTTTCTGGTAATTTACTCCATGTATGGCTCTGTTAGTTTGGTCTCTTTTTTCTTCTGTGTTTCATTTTGAATAATTTCTATTGTATGTCTTCAAGTTCACTAATCTTCACTTTTCTTCTGCAGTATCAAATCTTCTATTAATTCCACCCAATGAAATTTTTATCTTTCATCTCTAGAAATTCCATTTGATTCTTTATCTTTTTCTTTTTTCATTATGTTTTCTTTTAAGTTCCTAACCATATATATAAACATATAATTCTATTATGTTTGACATTTCTATATTTGTTCTATTTCTTTTAACTTTTTAAATCATCACTTTGTTATTATATTAATTATATATATATATATATATTTTTTTTTTTTTTTTTTTAAAGACACAGAGTCTCACTCTGTCGCCCTCAGTAGAGTGCTGTGGTGTTGATGTGAGTGTACCATCAACCAGGTCAAAATATTTGAATTTATTAGGTAGAGTCCCTCTTGTAGTTATGCCCTTGTACCCAAAAGGTGTACCAAACACTCCCACTTTTTTTTATTCCTTCTTAAAAATTAATACATAATAGATATGCATCTTTTAGGGTTGATACATTTATATAATCAAATCAGGATAATTGGGATATCCATCACTTTAAATATTTATTTTTTTTAATGCTAGAAATATTTAAACTATTCTTTCCTACCTGTTTTGGAATGTACAATAGATTAACTATAAGATACCTATAGTTATCCTACTGGTCTATTGAATATCAAGTCTTACTTCTTTTATCTAATGTATATTTGTACCCATTACTATTTGCCAGTTTTTATTCTGTTTATTTATCAACCTTTTTTCCTGACTCTTGGTATTTCTAGTGCTTTTTGAGTGGATATAGGATATTGTAAATGTTATATTGCTGGCCAGGTGTGGTGGCTCATGCCTGTAATCCTAGCACTCTGGGAGGCTGAGACAGGTGGATGGATTGTCCTGAGCTCAGGAGTTTGAGACCAGCCTGAGCCAGAGCAAGATCTCCTCTCTACAAAAAAAAGCTGGGCGTTGTGGCGGGCACCTGTTGTCCCAGCTACTGGGGGACTACAGTTTCTAGCATTAAAAAAATATTTGAAGTGATGGATATCCCAAGTATTCTCTGAGATAAGAGAGGCTCTTGAGCCTAAGAGTTGGAAATTGCCGTGAGCTATGATGGTACCGCACTCTACTGAGGACTTCAAAGAGAGACTCTGTCTCAATAAAAAAATAAAATAAAATAAATAAATATAAATGTTATATTGCTGAGTACCTGAATTTTGTTTTCTTTTTTAAAATTAATTTTGGGACTTGTTTTGGCAGGCAGCTAAGATTGGCAGATCAGCTTGAGGCTTGCTTTTAAGCTTTGGTAGAATGAGTGCTGAGTAGCCCTAATGAATTTTAGCCCTTCTCCTGAGGTATAAGCTTCTGGAGTCTCTGCCAGATACTTGGGATGATTAACCAAGACTTCTCTTGGTTTGGTGCCCGTAGTACAGTGGTTGCACCAGGCACATACACCGAGGCTGGAGGGTTCGAACCAGCTGGGGCCTGCTAAACAACAACTGCAACAAGAAATAGCTGGGCCTTATGGCGGGTGCCTGTAGTCCCAGCTACTTGGGAGGCCGAGGCAAGAGAATCACTTAAGCCCAAGAGTCTGAGGTTGCTGTAAGCTGTTATACCAGAGCACTCTACCCAGGGCAACATAGTGAGACTCTGTCTCAAAAAAAAAAAAAAAAAAAAAGACTTTGCGCTCTAACCAATAAGAAGTCAGACAGCTCATCTCTGTGTGAACTTGAATAACTGCTCAGCTTTGATCTTTCTGTTCAATTTTTGTTGGGATTTGTACTATTTTTTCTCCTGTGCACACACCTGTCTAATATTTAGCAAAATCTCAAGAAGAAACCGTATGCAGATTTATGGACTTTAAGTATAGCTCTTTTTTGAAACTCTTCTTCACAACTTTCAGATACCTTAGCTTTCCTGACCAGTGATTTCTGACTCCACAAGCCATCTAGTGCTTGAGAACTTTTTACCTGTTACATGATCTAGAGCAGTGTTTTTCAAACTTTTTTGTTTCACAGCACACTTGAACCTATAGTTAAACTTCTGTGGCACGCTTAAATTATGTTGATCTAAAAAAACCATAAAAGAAAAAAAAAATACTTACTGTTCTTTGAACTTCTTTTGAAAATAATTTAATTAATGATCTTTAAAAATTTTTGCAGCATATCTAAGACCCTCTCTGTCATGGTACACCGGTTGAAAATCACTGGTCCGAAAGCCATGGCAAATGGTGAGTCTTGCCCAACTTGTTTCTTTTTCCTTCGTGATCACAGACATGTTCTGCCTGTTCTCTAGTAAGTGAAAACATGGGTCTCATAAATTTTGTCTAGTTTTTTTGTTTATAGTGGAAGGGTAAGCCTGGTCCTTGATACTCCATCATGATCAGAAGTGGAAGACAGGTTTGTTTGTTTTTTTTTAATCTGATTACTACTACCTTATTCCCTCAGAAAAACCTTTCAACAGTTTACATTTTGTGTGTATGTGCTTATGCAATGGAAGTAGGTGGTCCCTTCTTAAAATATTCTCTTCTACTATTTTCTAGACTACTATACTAATCCAATTTTTCTCCTTCTTCTCTTGCCATTTTTTTTTTTTTTTTAATTTAAAGAGGGTTATTCTGAGCCAAATTTGAGAACCATGGTCGAGAGCCAAACCCAAGAGGACTTGAGCAAGTGGAGTTGCTGTGATGGGGTTACAGTTTGGTTATATACATTCAGGGAGGCAGGAATTATTGGTAAAGTTGTAAGTCAATAGAGGGAAGGCACACATTGGTTTACAAAAAAAGGTGGGACATCTCAAAGTGGGGGCTTATAGGGTATAGGTGGGTGTAAAGATTCTTTAGTTGACAATTGGCTGAGAGAGTTAAGCTTTATCTAATAGACCAGGAGCCATTCTGTTAGTCAGAGACAAACCACCTGACATATGCCTGGACTTGAGTGGTTTGTTGTGTATTTTTCCCATTTCTTTTAAGATCCCTTTTAAGCTCGTCATCCTTTACCTGGCATGATATCTTGGAATTGTTCAAGACTTAGTTCTAGGTATCCTTTTCTCTTTATCTCACATTCTCTCCCTATAACCTTAAAGGTCACCAGGGACCTTCAAAGCTCTATTTCCAACATAGAACTCTCTTACATGCCCTAAATCCTCCTGCCTGAAAGGATATCTCTAAGGTAACTCAAGGCTAATAAAATTATGAATGAAACTGCCCCCAAATCTGGCCCTCTTCCAGTTTTTAACTTTTCAGTGAATTATCCCTCCACTCCACCTAGTTGTGCTGGTAAGAAACCAGGGAGAGATCTTGGACAGCTTCCTTTCTGAGATTCCCTTGCCTCCTTGTATATTCTCTCTATCAGCAAGTCCTTTAATCTTATGTCTTAAAAAAAAAAATCTTTTGACCTCATTTATTTCTCCCCATTGCTGCTGAATTAGTCCAAGGTAAGTAACCATCTTTCATCTTATCTACTGTAGTAGTCTCTTAAGTGGCTGCTATATATCCCCCCTAATCCTCCACCGAAATCTATTCTTGATACCATAGGCTAAAATGACCTTCCAAAATGCAGATCTGAGCATTTCGCCCCCTTCCTTAAATCTCTTCAATAGATCTTTATTGATTTTAGGATAAAGACCCTAATCCTAAAGAAGGCCTGAAAGACTGCACGTTTTGGCTCTCACCGGCCTCTGCTGCTTCTTCTCTCATCACAATGCCCTGACTTTGCTCCCCAGCCACAGGGGCTTCTTTCAGTTCGTGGATGAAGCCCCCGTTCTTACCATAGGATCTCAGCATATGCAATTCTGTTTATTTGAAATACAATTTCCCACCTTCAAATCACAACCTTTTCCATTTAACTCTTATTCACATACAGATCTCTGTGTCTGTCACCCCAGAAGGGTTTCTTTCCCTTTACATATATGTATAATTGTGTAAAACTGATTACGTGACTGTTACTTTGTCCCCCAGAGAAAATGACATCCATGTGCTCAGCACTAGGCGCTGAATACGTAAATATTTTTGAATACATGAATGGGTGTCTTACTCAATGATTAGCTTTTGATTTTTATAGATCATGAACATAATAGATCTTAAACAAAAACTTGTTGAGTACTTTATAAATTATCTCTTGTGCATCATCATTTCTTCAATTCTGAAGAAATTTATCACCTTTGGTAAATGAAAGATTCATATTACATTGAAAATAATAGCATAGACTAATTTCAGGTAAACTCTCATTGTGAGTTCAAATTATTATTTAAAGATGGTTAAAAGATTCACATCCTATTTCTTGTTTGCCATTTGTCTTTCTAAAGGGAAACAGGTCTAGAAAATATTCCAGTTTCAAACTGTACATATTGTATATTTTCACAAAGGGAGGGACAGTATCCAGTTTCTAGTGAGGGAAGTGGAATTGCAGATATGGTTCTAACATCAGTCGCTCTCACACACATACTCCTGATCAACACAGCCTTACACTGTCAAGGCATTTTTCCTGTTTGGTTTCGTTGTCATTTATGTAGGTCACTATGAAAGTTTTAAGATAGACAGTGTTATGGTCCATCATTTCACTTCCAAGAAAACATCCTTTCTGATTCATCTGTGCAAGTTTCAACTTTCTCAGCTTATCAGTGTTGCTGGGAGGGCTGCACCTGTTTCTGTCCATGTGGATTTTTTGTTTCTCCATTTTTGCGCATCTCAAAACTTTCATAAATAACCCATGTAAGTCCCTAGTTCTATTTTTAGTGCTTTAGAGTTTTCCAAATCTTTAAAACAAGCATTAGTAATTCTGTTTTGCAAGTTAAAAAATTGAGACCCAGAGAAATTAAGTAAATTGCCCAAGTGGCAGAGTCAGGATCTATCAAACTTCAAAACCTATACCTTTCCTGCTATTTCTTCATTAGTTATTTCCTATTTTTATCATGGAAAACTAAGAATTGACTTTATATTTGTTCCTTGGACTTTATGACATAAAATTTGATTACAGGATTACCTTTTTAAAAAATGTTCTTTAAACTTCTATGACTCATTCTTAATATAACCTTTCCATAGTAATTAAATTTTTATAGAGCTATTTGATGACTTTTTTATTAGACATTGTGATTTTTAACTCTTTGGAAATCAATAGAATTATTCTGATGTTTGCTTGTTTCCAAATATTAAACGCTGAGTCATTTAAGCCTGTTAGCTCAATTAGATAGAACATGAACTTGGTATTGATCACCATACAATTCTATTGACCTCCTACAGAAAAATCTTGTCCAAAGCTAAACCTAATGCTACTCCTGGCTCACATGTGGGTTGTCATCTTCTCTTGATTGTGAAATGCAGCACACAAAGCCAAGTTTATATTTTTTTTCTGTATGACCCTGAAAAAAAATGGAAGGAGAGATAATTTTTATAATTCCTTTCACTCTTCTAAAATTTAAAATGTATGTTTTCTCTTAGCATGCATGTATTCATTCACTCATTCATTTTTTCACTAACAAACATTTATTGAGTGATAAAATGAAAAATAAGACAGACAAAATGTTTGCCCTATAGAGTGTCTATTTTAGTGGAAAAAGACAAACAACCAACAAAATAGTGATAATTTTTGATAAGAAAATATATCAGGATATTCTGATAAAGACAATTGGGGGTGTTATTTTGGAAAGTATTGTCACATGGGTGGCATTTGAACCAAGACCTGAACTATGAGAAGGAACTCACTATTTGAAAAACTGCTTTGCAAACAAATGCCCTATACTTTGAGGCAGGAATGACCTTGGGAATACCAGGAAAGAGAAGGTGTTACTAGAACATAGTTTGTATGGCTGGAAAAGGAGGCAGGGGCCATGTCTTTAGGATTTTAAGTAAACTTAATGTTACAATCATTTTTTTCTGAAATTACATTACTGAGGTTATTATATTTGCCTTAGAATTAGTTTTAACCACCTGACATTGAATTATGCCATAGAGAAAATCATATATTATCAAAATATTTTAGAATTGAAAGATTCCTTAGAAAGTATCAAGTGTACCCTTTTCATTTTAGGATAAGTGAGTTGTCAGAGGTTACTTAGCAAATCTGGGTAAGCTAATATTTGAGCTTCGGTACTACAGGGTCCAGTGTTCTTCCCAGAAAACCAATTTGTAGAAAAACACTAAAAAAATTATTTTTTAATTCATGGAATTTCTATGGTTTATCTGTTTTCTATTTGTTTTTTTTTTTGAGAGAGAGGGGGTTACATTCTGTCACCAGAGCTAGCGTGCAGTGGTGCTATCACAGCTCACTGCAACCTCAAACTTCAGGGCTCAAGACATCGCCCTTGCCTTAGCCTCCTGAGGCATGCACCACTATATCAGATAAATTTATCAGATAAATTTAATTTTCTTTCTTTTTTTTTTTTTTTGTAGAGACAATGTCTTGCTTTGTTGACTAAGCTGGTTTTGAGCTCCTGGTCTCAAGTGATCCTCTTGTTTCAGCCTCCCCAAATGCTAGGATTATAGGTGTGAGCCACCACTCTTGGCTTCTATTTGATTTTTTAAAAATAATAAGTTACTGTAATTTAACCAGAATTTAAATATAGTTAATTATATTTGGATTATACATCATTCTTATATCACTGGCCCATAGTTTATTACTATAAGAGCAGAATGATGCAAACGTTGACTTAGTAGCTATTTTTCAATTGCTTTTCATTGTGCCATCTGCTGAAATTCTTAACTTGGTGTTCTCACTGGTATTTTTTGTTGAGACAGAGTCTCACTTTGTCACCCTTGGTAGAGTGCAGTGGCGTCACACTGCTCCCAGCAACCTCCAACTCCTGGGCTTAGGTGATTCTCTTGTGTCAGCCTCCCAAGTAGCTGGGACTACAGGTGCCCGCCACAACGCCCAGTTATTTTTTGTTGCAATTTGGTGGGTGCCAAGTTTGAACCCACCACCCTCGGTATATGGGGCCGGCGCCCTAACCATTGAGCACTGCTCCTGGTCTGAGCATTTGCAAGTTATTCAACCTACTGGTGGCACACTATAGCCCAGGGACCAAATCTAGTCAGCAGGATGTTTATGTAAATTAATTTTTATTGGAACCATGTTGCAACAGAAACTGAATAACCAGAAAAGCATAAAATATTTACGATCTGTCCTTTTATATAAAAAGTTTACGAACAACTGATTTGATTTAATCAAAAGAAAAAAAAGTAAAACAAAAAAATTAGCTAGAGTAGGATAGCTCCTTAAAGTTTAGCATTGTTCCTTACTCATCACTTTATTTTTAGTAGCTAGCCTAGAGCCAGACTTATAGTAGATGCTAATCAAATAATTTTGCAGTTGAATTGATTGTGGCTTATATTAATTTTTAAAATTAAATGATTTAAGTTAAAAAAAGATTTTCCTCCAGTATATTTTTATTAATATTAAAATGGCACTGTGGGGTAAATCAGCTATGATGGCCCACTGAAGTGACCATTATAAATAATCTCTCCAGGGTGATTTATAATACATTATAAAAACACTATTTTGTGAAAAAAAAAACTATTAGTTTAATGAAATAATATGTTTGAGAGCAACTACTTGACCCCCTGCTGCTTTTAACATTTTCCTGTTTATGCTAAGATTCCTTTAATAATTTCCTAATACTGTAGGCATGAAAACTAATCAAATTCCTAGACTCAAATGCATTTTCTGCAAGTAGTTTCAGCAAGTTTATTTTAGTACCTGTTTGGAAAAATTGGGTAGTAAAACCTTTGTTTATGACTACATATGAATTATAAAATTAACTTCAGTACTTGGTATATATATATTGTTATAAAGATTAAAATATTTTAAGCTATTATAATTTATTAATCATTTTTATTACTCAAAATTTCACAAAGAAAGAAATGCTACAAATAGATGTTTGCTTTGTTAACTTAGGGCATGGATTCATTCTTTCCTTTGGTTTTTATATGATAAACAAGGTTGAAAATTAAAAACAAGTTTGGAGATTTTCCATAATCTGAGACATTTCTTTTAAAATATTGCTAGGCCTCTCCCTTCTAAATTATGATTTAATATTTGTGGGTTGGGACCTTGAAATCTTCCTTTTTAAAATACACACACTCCAAATGCTTCGTGTCATGAGAGAAGTTTAGGAAACAATACTTTTGTTTCACATCATGAGAGAAGTTAGAAAATGATACTTTGAAGAATACCTTCATGGGAGTGATGTTTGCAAGATGTCAGACTAGGAGGTACCATCTCTCATGTCTTGCCAAAGGAAAAAAAAAGATTTGCTATCCATAGATGAAAATAGCTCTAGGAGAGTTGTAGAGCACAATCAAAATATTACAGCAACCCAGGGAGCATAAAAACTAGTACAGAGAAAATTGTTGGAAGCATTTCACTTGCATTACTCTATCCTTTAGGCCACTTCATCTCAGTGCCAAAAGAAATCCTCTTTGCTGCCACTTCCCCTTGCCAGGGAAAAGGAGATCAAGAGGCCTCCAGAAGTCTTCCCCATCATAGACCTGCAGCTTTTGGAGCCAAGGATAACCACAGTCTTTGTCAATGAGACCCCATCTCACAGAGCTGCTGAAAATACACACCACTGCACCACTCTGCCCCAGAACTCCTTCTGTGCTCCCCAGAGCTAGAACCACTGCACTTCTGTCAGCCTGAGCACTGCTGCACACACCTGTGACCCAGACCTAGTGTCGCTGTGCACCCATGGACCCAGCACTGTTTCATATCCCATCCTACCAGTACCCATACAGCCACTAACACAGACACTAACGGATGAAGGTCTCTCTCTGTGGAAGCCAGACCATATGTAACTTCTTCAAATGCACAAACAACAACACATTACTACAAGGAACATGAAAAATTGGGGAAACACAACATCACCGTAAGAAAGATACCGTATATACTTGAGTATATACAGTAATAGGCTTTTAGTGTTTAAAATGAAATGCTTCTTCTCGACCCCAAACAAATGGAGATCTATGACTTGCCCAACGAAGAATTAAAAATAATTGTTTTAAAGAAGTTCAATGTGCTACAAGGGAATACAGTTAGACAACTCAGTGAAATCAGGAATACATGAACAAAGTGATTTCAAAAATGAAATAGAAATCATAAAGAAGAACCAAACAAATTCTGGGGCTAGAGAACATAATGAACAAAATGAAAAACGAAATAAAGAGCTTCAAGAGCAAATTTAATCAGCACAAGAAAATCAGAGAACTTGAAAACAAGTAATTTGAAATTATCCAGTTATAGGAGAAAAAAGAATGAAAAAGAGTAAAGTAAGCCTTCACAGTGTATGGGACACCTTTCAATGAAAAAACATACAAATTATGGGAGTCACAGAAAAGAGAGATAGAGAACAGGGCAGAAATCTTATTTAAAGAAATAATGACTGAAAATTTCCAAAATCTGAGGAAATAAATATTCATTTTTTAAAAGCCTAAAGAGATCTAAATAGGTTGAACATAAAAAGGTTTACACCAAGGCTCATTATAATTAATTGTTAAAAGCCAAAGATGAATAATTTTGATAGCAAAAAGAAAGGCATCTCATTACATATAAGGGAATTCTATAAGGCTATCAGTGGATTTCTTAGCATAAACCTTGCAGCCCAGAGAAAAGTGGGATGACATATTCAAAGTAATGGAAGAAAAACAAGCAACCAAAAATACTGCACCTTGCAAAACCATCCTTTAAAAATAAAGGAGCGATACACAAAAGCTGAGGGAGTTTGTCTAGATTTAGTTTGGATTAGATGTAAAAGAAATGCTTAAGTGAGTTCCTCAAGTTCAAACAAAAATATGCTAAACAGTAACATAAAAGCATATGAAAACACAAATCTCATTGGTAAATTTAAACATATAGACAAATACAGAGTAATGTAACACTGTAATAGTGGTATGTAAATTACTTTTAACCCTAATATAAAAGTTAAAAGGCAAAACTTAGTAATGGATATATAATACAAAAAGAAGTAAACTCAGTCTACAAGAACATAAAGTGTGTGTGGATGGGATGAAAGTGTTGAGTTTTGGCATGTGATCGAAGTTAAGTTATTATCAATGTAAATATCTTTCATGCAAGTGTCAAGGTAACTATAAAGAATAAAAAACTATAATAGATACATAATATGTAAAGAGAAATAATCAAATTACTACAAAAATTGTCAAATAACAAAGAAGACATCAAAGGGAGCATGAAAGAAAGGGAGAAACAAAACAACTGCAAAACAACTAACAAAATGGCAATAGTTATCTATCTAGTCACCTATCAATAATTACATTAAATATAAATTGATTAAACTCTTCAATTAAAAGACATAGAGTAGCTAATGGATTAAAAAAAAAACAATACAGCAATATACTGTCTATAAGAGATTTACTTTTTTTTTTCTTTTGAGACAGAGTCTCACTTTGTAGCCCCTGATAGAGTGTGCCCTGTGATCATAGCTTATAGCAACCTCTAACTCTTGGGCTTAAGTGATTCTCTTGCCTCAGCCTCCCAAGTAGCTGGGACTACAGGCACCCACCACAACACGCAGCTATTTTTAGAGATGAGATCTTGCTCTGGCTCAGACAGGTCTTGAACCTGTGAGCTCAGGCAATCCACCAACCTTGGCCTCCCAGAGTGTTAGGATTACAGGCAAAGAGATTTACTTTAGACATAAGTACACATGTAGGCTTAAACTGAAAGGTTAGAAAAATACATTTCATACAAATAGTATACCCAGGAGAGCTGGGGTGGCCTATGTCTTATATCAGACAAAATGGACTTTATGTTAAAATCTACCTAAAGACAAATAATGAAAGTGTCAATTCAATAGGAAAATTAAAAAATTAGAAATTATACTCGCACTCAAGAGCACCTAAATGTATGAAGCAAGTGTTCGCAAATCTGAAGGGAAAAATTGACAGGAATCTAACAATAAAAGAGACTTCAATACCCCACCTTAATAATGGATAAAATATTCAGACAAAAATCAATAAAGAAACAGCTGACTTAAACATATCTATAGACCAGTGGACCTAACAAACACATACAGAATCTTTTACCTAGCAGCAAAGAGCTGACATTCTTCTCACGTGCACAAGGAACATTCTCAAGGTTAGATCACATGTTAGGTCACAAATTAAGTCTTAACAAATGGAATGAAACTAGAAATCAGTAAAAGTGAAAAGAAAGAGAATATGGAAATGAAAACATTCTGAACAACCATTGTGTCAAAGAGCCACCTTGTCTTGCCTCTTTGGGTTATTTTTTCAAAAGATAAACAAAATCAACAAACGCGTAGCTAAACTAAAAAAATGCAAAGTCAGAAATGAAACTGAGAAATAAAAAGAATCATAAGTGACTATTATGAACATTTGTGTGCCAACAAATTGGATAATCTTGATGAAATGTGTAAAATGTGAAACATACAATTGATCAAGATTGATCAAGAAGAAATAGAAATCCTGAGCAGACCAATAACAAATGAGGAGATTGAATCACTAATCAAAATCCTCCCAACAAAGAAAAGACCAGGACCAGATGGTTTCACAGGTGAATTCAACTCAACATTCAAAGAAGAATTAATGCCAATCTTTCTTAAACTCTTTCAAAATAGAATTAAAAATGGAAGGAACACTTCCAAACTCATTCTGTGAACCTATGAGGTCAACATCACCCTAATACTAAAGCCAAAGATACCACAAGAAAAGAAAATTGCAGGCCAACATCACTAATATACATAATGGCAGACATCTTTAATAAGCCACTACAGAAGAAAATCAATAGCATATTAAATACACTATGATCATGTGAAAGTTTTACCCAACATGCAAGAACGTGGTTGAACATGTGTAAATCAATAGACATGATACACCATGTTAACATGATTGTTGTGTACCCACCTGATGGGTACAATGTAAGGGTACATGGTGTACTTCTTGAGTGAAGGGCTCAACTGCAACTTGGACTTTACCTAACAAATGCAAATAATGTAACTTAATTGTATGTACCCTTATATTAATCTGAAATTTTTTAAAAAAGACATACAAATAACTGACAGGTATTGAGAAGTTGCTCAGCATTAGTTATCAGGGAAATGCAAATTAAAACAGTGAAGTATTACCTCACATTTGTTAGAATGGCTATTAATCAAAAAGTCAAAAGTTAAGTGTTGGTTAGTATGTGGAGAAAAGGGATTCCTCATCCCCTGTTTGTGGGAATGCAAATTGATTCAGCCATCAAAGAAAACAGTATGGAAGCTCCTTCAAAAATTAAAAATGGAGACTCGGCACCTGTAGCTCAAGCGGCTAAGACGCCAGCCACATACACCAGAGCTGGCGGATTCAAATCCAGCCTGGGCCTGCCAAACAACAATGACAGCTGCAACCAAAAAATAGCCAGGTGTTGTGGCGGATGCCTGTAGTCCCAGCTACTTGGGAGGCTGAGGCAAGAGAATCGCTTAAGCCCAGGAGTTCGAGTTCGCTGTGAGCTGTGATGCCACGGTTCTCTACCCAGGGTGACAGCTTGAGGCTCTGTCTCAAAAAAAAAAAAAAAATTCAAAATAGGACTAAGTTATGATTCAGCAATCTCTCTTCTGAATATTATTCAAAGAAAATGAAACTAATTTATTGCAGCATTTTTTATAATAGCCAAGGTATGGAAACAACCTAATGATGAATGTATATATATTAAAAAAAAAAAGTACAATTAAATTGCACACAAACTTTATGGCCACTCTGTATATGTTTATGTGCATAATATCTTTTAAAAAAGAAAGTAAATCCTGTCATTTACAACTGTGTAAATGAACCTGAAGGACATTACGCAAAGTGAAATAAGCCAGGTACAGAAAAACAAATGCTACATCATGTCACTTATGTGTAAAATCTAAAATAGTTAAAGTTGGCCAGGCTCAGTGGCTCATGCATATAATCCTACCACTCTTGGGAGACCGAGGCAGGAGGACTACTTGAGTTCAGGAGCTCAAGACCAGCCTGAGCAAGAGTGAGACCCCATCTCTACTAAAAATAGAAAAACTAGCCAGGCATTATGGCGGGTGTCTATAGTCCCAGCTACTTGGGAGGCTGAGGCAGAGGATCTCTTGAGCCCAAGAGGTTGAGGTTACTGTGAGCTATGATGACGCTACTGCACTCTACCCACGGTGACAGAATGCTACCTAGGGTGACAGAGTAAGACTCTATCTCAAAAATAAATAAATAGTTAAACTTTTAGAAGCAGAGTATAGAATGGTGGTTGCCAAGGACTGGGAGGAGGAAATGAAGAAGTATTGGTCAAAGGGTACAAAGTTTCAGTGATACAAGATGAATATTCTGAAAATCTAATGTATAGCAATGTAACTCTAGTTAACAATGCTGTAGTATATATTTGAAATTTGTTAAAGGATATATCTTAAGTGTTCTCACCACAAAAAAGAAAAAAAAAGGAAAAGTGAAGTGATGTGAAGTGATAGATATGTTAATTATTTTGATTATGGTAATTATTTCACATTGTATGCGTATTAAAACATTCAGTTGTGTATTTTAAATATTTATAATTTTTATTGTCAATTATACTTTAATAAAGCTGAAAAATTACTTTCATGTTTTCTTATATGTGAAGTGATTTGAATAAGGCTTAAAAAATTTACTTGGGCTTCTACCAATGAGAGGACCATTTTAATATCACACAAAGAATTTACATTTGCACTTAGGATAAATATTAGATAATTTTTATCAGTTACTTAGAGTGAGTTTCTTTTAATATTTTAGTCACTGACTCTCCTTCAATGTCTTAACCTTATTTGGGTCACAGATTCCTTCTGGGAAGTTGATGAAATATGTGTGATCTCTCCCCAGGAAAATTAACACATACAAATTTTTCATATAATTACAAGGCTTCTACCCTGATGTACAACAATGGACTCTAGCCATGGACCAGTTTAAAGACCTATTCTTCAGTTAAGGTCCATTTTATTTTTAATTTTGCTCTATATTTAAGTACTTTATCTTGACATTTAGTTTTTTTTTTTTCCTATTGGATGCCATATTGTCAAACATTTAATAACTTGTTCAGTGTTCTGACTGTGTGTACCTCTCTTTCCAGTTAAATAGGATGCTTCTTTTGCTTAATAAGTCCATTAAAAAATCTCATGTATTTTGATACAATTCTAATTTGGGGGGATATTGTTTATAGAAAGAGCAAGAAGTTGACAGTTTGTTGGTGGAATTATAGAGGAACTGATAGCTTGAGACAGGGTGACTCTGATAGACACATGATTTAAGAAAGAAGATGCTTGGGGAAAGGAGGTGGGTGACCAGAAGCCAGCAAAAAACAAACAAAGAACTAGTACATGCTGGAGTCACAGGGGTGAGTTTAGAGAAGCTGGCAGCGTATGCCCTTGATCTCTCCCTCATTTAGAAAAGAGAATTCAGGGAGGGATGATAACAGCTTGGGTGGCAGATGGCTGCAGAAAGAACTATTTCAACCTGAATTTGAGGATTGTATCAAAAGCCCAGGCAGAAAGAGTTTTGTTTTCTTCAAGGTCTTGGGGGTGATATCTGAGTGTAGAAAGAGAAATATTGAGAGAAGAGAGGAGAGTAGAAGGGAAGGAGAAAGAAGTTGGACCGAGAGAGAGTCAGAGAGGGAGAGTTCAAGAAACAAGTCACACTTAACTAATCTAGACAAAACAGGGCTCATGGATCACACTGTGGATATGTAATCTGCCTACCTGGCTGTGCCCACCATGAGTATGTACTTCAAAATGACTTGCTGAAAGTGTGTATGTCAGTATTTTATGCCTTACTGTGAGGGAAAGAGTATTAGAGAAGACAAAAGGACCAATTTCTCACTGCATGTCAAATTATGGTTCAGGGCTCACACTAGCTCACAGGACACTTTTGTTCAAATTAAATACATGCACAGGCCCACCAGGACGTGTGGCCTAGGAAACACAGCACTTGAATCTGGGTAGAAAGGTCATAGAGAAGGCAGGTTTAGGAGAGATGCATGTGGAGAGATCAAAGAAGAAGGAGGTGCTAGTTGCGCCAGCCACATCGTATAGAAACACCCTGGTGGTCCATAAGGAGACAGAGTTTCAGCCAGATTGCCCTTACATACAAATACTAGCTGTCACTTTTATGTTTCCACAAGTAAACGTAAGAATTTGTTCCAAGGCTGGGCACAGTGGCTCATGCCTGTAATCCTAGCACTCTGGGAGGCCAAGGAGGGTGGACTGCTTGAGCTCAGGAGTTTGCGACCAGTCTGAGCAAAAGCAAGACCCTGTCTCTACTAAAAATAGAAAAACTGAGGTGAGAGGATCTCTTGAGACCAAGAGTTGGAGGTTGCTCTGAGCTGTGATGCAGCAGTACTCTACCCAGGGTGACAGCTTGAGACTCTGTCTCAAAAAAAAAAAAAAACCCGTTCCAAAAGTCACCATATTCAGGTGTATATACACATACATCTTCATACATGATTCATGTACATGTTCCATACATTCATGAATGCTCGCCATTCTTCCATGATTTACTTTAAATTATTATAACATCCAAAGCATGTACTATCCAGTAAATGCAATTAATGTAAATAATTAATTCCTGTTATGTCTGCTATAACAACATATGAAATATGTAAATAAGGTAAGTCATTAGCTTATATGGGGAAGTTTGAAACCATGATTCAATTTTATTGAACTATTCTTTAATGTTTAATGCTAATTAACCAAACATCTAACACATTTTATTCATGTAAATGGTTAAGCTAAAAATATTTTGCATTTATTTCCAGTATTTTTCTTCAGCTTTTACTCTGTCTTTATCTCTCTTTGCAAAATCAGTGAAAATTTGGGTAATAAGATACTGGCGATCAAATATGAATTGTGTCTATGTCTTTATTTGTATCAGTTTGGAATATCCTTCATTAAGGCAAATCCATTTCCTTCATTTAGGCTTATTGAGCATAAGTGACAATATATGATATTCAATATATTCACATAACAAGCTATAAACTTATAGTTGTAAGAGGTTGAAGCACATTATCTTCATGTTTAAACTCTATATTATTGTTTGTAGGTTCACAGAAGTCTCTGTAGAGCTTTTTATTTTCTTAAAATAGGCAGTTTCTAAATTTTGTTAATTTTTAAAGATATGTAAGACTTGATATGGTTTAAGAATGAAAATGATATCTCCATGTATGTAAGTAGAAGTCTTGTGACTGCTCCATCCTTCCTGTTCCTCCTGGCCCCATAAGGAATCATTTTTCGTAGCTTCTTGTTAATCCTTTCTGTGTTTCCCAATGAAAATAAAAGAAAATGCAAAATGCGTAGTCTTAATTTTCTCCCTTTCTTTTCAAAACAGGCAAAATTTTAAAATTCTTCCCATAATGCCCTTTTAGTCTTGGCTGCTGATTCATTTTCCAGTTGGTAACTTCTTTGCAAAGAGAATTCATTAAATTATCTACGTACACATTCACAAGACCTCCATACGGTTGTCAAAATTAACAGGATGACTTTAAGTAAACACTAATTGATTGCGCCCTTAGAAGTTTTCAGAATGGATTGGCTAATTTGCTGGAAACACAGTGCTTGAGTTAAGGACGTCAGGGAGGAAGCCTGGTCCTCTGTAGTGACTGCTGGTGCACTGTATAGGTCGCTGCCTTCCTGGTCTGATGATTTGGGTAACTGCTGTGCTATTTTTTCATAACTTTTAAATTAGTTTAATTCCTAGCATAAAAGCTGTGCTAAAGATACCACACGGGAAAGCATACAGATCTAAGAAATGGTTAAGTGTTATGGTAAATGCACATTTTAAAAACTTGTAATTTCAAAGTCTTGTGTAAAGTGATGTTGTAAGAGTTTTGAACTGTTTAAATTTCGAATGCTAAAAAAAATCTAATATGAAGAATTGTCTCTGGTGTGATCATATCATAAACTAATTACAAAATTAGGAGTTTCCAATTCACTTGAGCCCTTCCTTCTTTCTCCTCATTGCTACTGCTTCCCTTCAGAGGTGGTTAGGCATCTGGGTTTACCAACAGTTTTGTGTTTCATGTTGTATAGTGTTAGACCCTTGCTCCCAGCCCCCAGCACTCTAATAGCAGATTGTGCCACCTTGGTGCTCTGCCAACCCTGTCACCATATTGCTGACAGAGTCTCCTTTCAACCTCAAAAGTGGCCTGGATTATATGATAATAAAGGCTTTTATGGAGCATTTGCTCTATACCAACTGTTCTAAGCTCTTTATATATGTGATTTATTTTATTACTGCTGATAGCATAACTCTTTCCTTAGGCAACTGGTCTTACAGTGCTGTATTACAAAAGGCAATAGAAGCCAAAAGAAGTTAAGTAATTTTCCCCAAATCGTTCAGTGAGTAGCTGAGGAACTAGGACTTAAATTTAGATTTGTTGAATCCACAGAGTAACTATGTGTTCGCTGTGTTATGAGGATCAGTCTTAGACCACCGATGCCCAAGTCAGGTTGGCAACAGCTTATGGAGCTGGGACTACTGAGCTTCTTTTGATCGCTTTAAATTTATCAGCCTATTCATCTACAAACTAAATAAATAAATTCTTTTTATTTTTTAAATAAATGCCAAGGCAAAACAATGTTTTGTGTGTGTGCTTTTGAGGCAGGACCAATAATCTTGGCAGTGCTATGTTACAAAGGCTTTTTAAATTTTGTACTAAATGCTGTTTTAATTGTTCAGTTTGATGGGTACATTAGGGACAGTGCTTCACTGTTTCCCTTTGGAAAAGCTGCTCTCTGTCAGGTTTGTGAACAGCTTTATTGTTCAGTTCACATAAAGGTCAGTCATTCTAAAAATGCATGCTTTAATGAGTGGTACAACAGATATTTTATATGTGTTGCAGGTACTTTCTCTCAGTGTTTGCAATGAGCACCTTTTGCCTTCTGGAGAGACGGTGTCAGTATGTAGGGTGCGTGAGTATGTGTGTGTGTCTATGTGTGTTTATCTTGTTTGAAAGCCTCAGTTTTACAAACTTATAAACTGGGTCCTTAAATCTCTATCTTATAAAATATCAACATCTTCATAAGATACCATCTATTGTATGTCATTGGATTTGATAGACATTTTGACTGTGTAACTTCAAAATGCAGGCTTTTGCTCAGAAAGAAAGAAAAGACTTGTGGTGGGTTCTGTTTGACTAAAACAAATTGAATCAATTGATTCGATTTAACTTGGCAGCGGCACAGGTGACTTCAGCTTTTGCATTTTTTAGACCTCTCAGCTTTTTGCCTGGCCTGAGTGTTTCTTGCCTTTTGTTTCTTTTCTTAGCTTGATGAAGTGTTAAGATTTGTTCATTTCAAAACAGACCATTTAAAAGTGAAGAAGCCACATTGTTTAATTCACTGGACTGGGAGCCCAAGAGACATGTTCTATTCTCAGCCCCGGAAAAGCTCATAAAACAAAATCACATGACACCCCCCCCCCAAAAAAAGATATTACTCTAGTTTGAGATAGTACATTTTACTTTTTAATCAGTGTTGGAAGTACAGTTTAACTGGAAAGAACTTGGCAAAGTTACGCTATCTAAATTGGCAAGTTTCAAATCCTGGCAGAGAATATTCCTTTGAGTTACATTTTTTTCTACAACTTTTCAAAGTCTCTTCTTGGTTTTAATCCTTCATTTCCACCAGAATAAATACAAGATTAATATATCCATTGAGAGAATGAAGATATTTTGGATGAAGTTATCCCTCGTAGAATATCCCTTGTAGAAATGCTACCACATTATAATCCCCGACTGTAGTGTCTGTGGAGTGGAGTAGTGATGGTGGAATTGTGGATTCTCTCATCTGTAGTTCAAACTGTTGGTGACTCCATGTGTTAAATCAATCTCTTTAACTCTGCTAAGCTAGGTTTTCTTTTCCATCTGTATCAAACCAAGGCAGACCTACATTAAAAACAAAAAAACAAAGCTTCCTTAAGCAAGTAAAGAAAAATATAAAGAAAACTCAAATTTGGAAACTATACAGTTAACAAAGTACAATTTCTGGACATGGTACAGTGAACAGCACAAAGTATTTGGTTTCAGAAAAAATAAGCTCTAGCTGTCTTCACTATTTAACTGGTTTTATGCCTTTAAGCAGTTGACTTAGTATTTTTGTTCCTTATCTATAAAATAGAAGAATAACACTTGATATGGCTAGTCTGGGATCAAATGATAACTATGAAAGTATTTTGTAAAAGACAGATGTTAGCTGTAGTGTTGAAGACACAAGTCCCTCCTTGGGGCTATTAGGTATATTAAATGCTCAGCCCAGTTGTTTGTCTTCACTTTGGGGAAGCCCAAAGGAGAAGTAATTCCAGATTGTGTGCAGTCACACCCGATGGGCTTCTCGCTGTCTGCGCAGTCATCCTTCTCTGCTAGCCCTTGCTTTAGCTCTTGAGCTGATGTCTGGCTTGGCCTTCCCTGGCACTCTGTCCTGCCCTATTCCTGCCCTCTTCTCCTTTGCCCTGCCCCAGGCCTCCTCCTCTGAGTAAGTACCTAGGGGCAGATACTTCTCTTTCCCTTCACTTCTCTTTTCCAGCTTCAAGTCCTTAGAGATCTTTTCTTCTTCCTGTTGTAGTTCTCTCTGCTGGGTTGGCTTATCTGAAACATACTGCTTATTGGGATTCTGAGACAAATTCTTACTTTCTTCCCCTGAGCTGGAGTGTGGGTCTGGCTTGCTTGTGGTCTTACTGCCTTCAAGAGTAGGAGCTCTCTCCAACTCCATTCTGTCACCGACATACCTGTCGATATGGTCAGCAGATAGAAATCGCTCTTTCCCACTTTTGAAAGGCTCGTGTTACTTGAGGCTTTCCAAATGAATTTCAGCTTCCTGCTTGAGAAAGCAGAAACAAGACTAAAGAAAGCCAATAAGTGTTTTGATGCTTCTCAGCATATGGTAGTAATTGTGGAAGTACTACCGGTAGTAATTGCGGCAGTACCACCAGTAGTAATTAAGGTAGTACCACTGGTACTAATTGTGGTAGTACCACTAGTAGTAATTATAGTAATACCACCAGTAGTAATTGCAGCAGCACCACTGGTAGTAATTACAGCAGTACAACTGGTAGCAATTGTGGTAGTACCACCAGTAGTAATTGCAGCAGTATCACCTATAGTAATTGTGGTTGTATTACTGGTAGTAACTGTGGTAGTAGCAGCAGATATAATAACAACAGTAGTAGTTGTTGTTGTCAATGTTCCTTTTTAAATTTAAGCATGGGGAAAGTTCTGTACACATATTATTTAAACCTCACAATAACTCTGTGAGATGAATATGTTACTATTTCTCTTGCAGAGTTGAAGACACCGAGCCTTACAGGTGAAGTAACTTGCCTGAGGGCACAAAACTAGTAGTCTGAGAATCAGTGTTCAAAGCCAGGTTTGACTGATCAGAACCTAAATATACTGGTACATATTCTTGATACATTGATTAGCTCTTGCAGCAGAGATCACTGACTTAAGTGCCTGGTAGATCCAGGTCAGAAATGAAAATGAGTGGAGAGGGGCTGGGGTTAGCAGGATAGCAGTGCAAGCTGGATATCACATGATAGCTGCCGCTCTTCCTCAGGGTTGGGGTGCTGAAAGGAATAGTGGGGACTATGCGTTGTTAGAGATTGTACATCCTTTCTGAAACAGCTGCTACCTACTCAAGTGGTTGTTCTTATAAGGGAATGAGCTTTTTACAATACGATTTTTTAAAGGTGATGGAAACTTGAATTTTATGCGATATTTCTTGATCATTAAATATTGACACTGAATGCAAACAAACGAACAAACAAAAAACCCCATAACACTATGAAGGTAAAAGTTACTGTGTCTGCAGACCAAGTTTGGCCTGGTGTATTACCTCTTTCAAGGGAAAATCTTTGCAACATTTTAACCGTTTCAGTGAGTGATGACAAAATTTGATTGGAGATGCATTACCCCTTATTGCTCAGTAGCTGAACCGTGCTTAGCCACTCCATCAACTATTCCATAGCAAAAGACTCTAAGGAAATCCCAGTTTATTAAATGTTGTATAGGCTCACGCCAGTAATCCTAGCACTCTGGGAGGCTGAGGTGGGTGGATTGCTTGAACTCTGGAGTTGGAGACCAGCCTAAGTGAGAATGAGACCCCATTTCTACTAAACATAGAAAAACTAGCTAGGCCTTGTGGCCAGTGCCTATAGTCCCATCTACATGAGCAGTGAGGCAAGAGGATTGCTCAAACCCAGGAGTTTCAGGTTGCTGTCAACAATGATGCCATGGCATTCTACCCAGGGTGATGAAATGAGACTCTGTCTCAAAAAAAAAAAAAAAAAAAAGTTGTATAATTACTGAAAGAAATAACATAAATACCACGATCCTATTCTTATGTACCTACTATGTGCCATAAACTTTATATATGCTATTTTGTTAATTTTAATCCCTGTCACATCCCTTTTTAACATATGAGAAAAGAGTTCTGAGAGGTAAAAAACAACAGGAACAACTTGCCAAAGACATTTCTCTAGCAAGGGGCAGAACAGGGTTTGAATCCTTACGTGCATTCTTCCAAAGCCCTGGCCTTTTCTGCTCGGCCTCACTGCCTTTTCTGCATGATATTGCAATGAAGTCTGCATTATGCTAGAACTCACATAGACGGGGAGAGCTTTTTTATGTTGTTCAGTGTCATTTTGGTTTCAATGAAGATAATTCCTCTAATCAAAATTATCTCTGCACACCACCAAAAATTCTTCTCTTTCACTCTGTCACCCGGCCTGAAATTCTAATCTTTTGAAATTCTCTTGTGTTAACAAGCATCCTCCTGGGAAGTTCCCTGGTTAAGCGATCTTTCCTCCATTCACATGTTAGCATGAAGTTAATCAGATTACATCCTTTTAACAACTGGCTGAGATCAGGAGAGTTTTCCTGGACAGCAGGGAGGAGGAAGGGTCTATTTTGAACTAGGATCACCATTCAGGTGGGGAGACAGGACTGTGGGATTTGAGATAGGCCTCTCGTACCAAGGGTGTGTTTCTGACAACCTTGGAAGTGGGGGAAATGCACAAGTTTGTTAATTACTTTATCTTTTTCCTAGACTTGTCCCTTTAAGTAGATGAAGACGTGTTATTGCTTAGTACTTTTAATCCCGTTATATTTATGGTGCAAGAATGCAGCATTTTTGGTTGTGAATAGATTTTCAACATCTTTTATACTTCTAAAGTAAAACTATAATCTTTAAAAAATTAATGGCTTTTTTGGTTCTGATTAAGGAATAGACCCAATTAATAATTAAAGAGAAAACAAAGCTGAAGAAATAATCGCAAAATAACTGTCACTAAGGGATAGGATTATGATGGACTTTTTATGTATTGTTTGAATTTTTTATAATAAGATAACTCATTTTAAAAGGAAAAAAGCAGAGTTTTATTATTGGAGAAGAGTGAATGAAAACATTCTTAGTTGTCAGGGTGCAGTAAGAACAAGGTGGGCAACTTTTATTGCCTGTGAGTTAAAATCTGTAATTACCTTGAGGAAGGGGGCCCTATTGAGGGTGTGAGGCACAGGAAAAGGAGCAAAAAAGGCCAATTCTCTTAAGTCCTGGTTTGTCTTTCCTTCTCCCTACTCATGAAGCTGAAGTAATGTTGGGTTTCTCTGGGCTTGTTTTTTCCTTCTGCAAGCAAGAGTAAGAAGTTAGAAGAAATTGGGGCGATTCAATGCTCAGAATTCACTGACATCTGTTAAGCCTTTATATTGCTACTTATTAGACAGCCTTGCCCAAAACATCTTAATGTTTACTGTGCCAGCCGCTGTAGAATTTGCTCATGTCTCCTTGTAGCACAAATCCCATCTTCCAATGTTCTGGCAATTCCAAAATAATCCTATTTTCTTTTTCTTTTCTTTCATTTTGGAAATCGGTGAAGAAGTTTTTTTTTTCTTTCATTATAGTTCAGATGCAGCTTGAGAACCTCAAGTCATTTCCCTTATTATTTGTCGATGGAGATTGTTGCTTTGCCTTAACTAGTATAATGTCTTTCTGCAAATTTTGAACTTTCTAGGAGAAGAATAATGTTTGGATGTTTGCGAATATTAGCAAATAATAACTAAGCTTCACCCTCTGCAAATAAACTCAAAACTGGTGGATGACTGTAAGTAGAATAAGGTTTGATAGAATTGACTCATGTATTTGAACCATACACACATCTCTGTGGCCAGCCCTCTGAGTCCCTTTAGATATTGAGGAGTAAGAGGAAACAAAGAGGAATATTAAGGACTATGAGTTCAGTAGGCAATTTGCCCCTTAAAGGCAAAAGGCAAACACGTCCCTTAAAATCAAATTTATTATATAATTATTCCATTTGTCTAACCTACTAATATCTGGTACTAGGAAAGGTTTTTATGGGTAAACTGCTGTATTGTTTGTGATGTTCTTGAAGATAAGGCTATTTAGTTCCCAGGAAAGCTGGTGCTGGTCTACAGCAGTATCTTTTAATATGACATGTTCTTCAATGATTTCTCTTTGAAAAACTACCTACCTCTGTGATCTACTCTCCTGTCAGCTCATCTATTTAATTTTGGCTGCCCTTTTCTAAATTGAAGCTGCCAGTGTTCTTGGTGCCAGCAGATTTCTGTCAATCGTCTTTTTCATCCAATGTTTCTCCATCTCTATCCAAGCCTGCCCACTTGGCCCTTAACCTGCAGCCACACAGAACTGCTTGTGCTACCCTAGCCACATCTTCCTCCTGGGCCTCCCTGACTCAAATGACTGTGCTTTCTAATGCCTATCTTCCTCCCACCCTACTTTTCAAGACTCACCTTATACATCACTGGCTGTACCTTTCTCCACCTGGGGCTTCTACTTCAAGTAAAATTGGGCCATCTGCCCCTTGTGCTGCAGTAGCACATCGTACATATCAACAACCTTATGATCTCTGTCTCACCCCTCAGACCAGTGTTCCTCAATGTGGAGTGCAGGACAGTCCAGGCAGGGTCGGAACTTTTGTCTAAAGCAATCTAAAGCAATATGGTAAGCGTTCCTAATCTTAGTGAATGCATTCCTCCTGGCACTTTCGCTCAGTTCCTTTGTTTTTCCA
The DNA here is from genome assembly GCA_963574355.1 of Loris lydekkerianus. Taxonomy (NCBI): domain Eukaryota; kingdom Metazoa; phylum Chordata; class Mammalia; order Primates; family Lorisidae; genus Loris; species Loris lydekkerianus. The sequence goes on along the minus strand of CAUYPK010116435.1, from coordinate 26,716 downwards.
GGTTCACTCTCACACATTTTTGGATTTGGATTTGTAAAATTTTATATTTTTGGATTTGTATTTGTACTTACCTTTATCTGGCTTTAAGAGGGTGTGTAGACTAAGTTAACTATTTTTTTTTTTTTAACTGAAAGTACCTTCACCGAATAGACAAGTAGCTTAAGTATATTCCTATGAAGACTCCCTGGATTGTGGATAATACTTACAAGTACAACAAATGACAAGAAAAGGCCTGAGATGATAACTCCACACCTCTATGAGAATTTCATCAGCAACAATGTGATGTGTGGTCATACGTAGTAATATATGAAGTGACCCTGACATTAAACTTATGATAATAAAAACAGTAGTATAGCAATCTACTTATATCTTATAGAAGATTTTGAATGATTAAGATCTTTTAAAATATATTTTTATTTCAATTATTACTATCTACTAATATTGTCTTTTTTTTTTTTTTTGAGACTGTCTCCCTTTGTCACCCTCAGTATAGTGCTGTGGTGTCACAGCTCACAGCAACCTCAAACTCTTAGGCTCAAGCAATTCTCTTGCCTCAGCCTCCAGAGTAGCTGCCAGAGCACCTGGATATTTTTAGAGATGAGGTCTTGCTCTGGCTCAGGCTGGTCTTGAACTTGTGAGCTCAGGCGATCCACCCACCTCAGCCTCCCAGAGCACTAGGATTATAGGTGTGAGCAACCACACCCGGCCTACTAATATTATTGTAAGGGTTTACTGTGCCCTGAGATAGTAGATAAAAGTAATATAGTAATAGAAATGATTTATAATAATTTACAAATGCAGGCTGAGTATCCTTTATCCAAATGCTTGGGACCAGAAGTATTTCAGAATTTGGATTTTGTTTAGATTTTGGTATATGTGCATTATACTTATTGGCTGAACATTCCAAATCCAAAAATACAAAATACAAAATGCTCCAATGGGTCTTTTCTTTTTTCAGTTTCATGTCAGCATTCCAAAAGTTTCAGATTTTGGAAGGCTTTGGGATTTGGGGATTTTTGAGTTTGAGATCCTCAACCTGTAATAAATAGCCATTATTAACAGAACAAGTTAAAAAGTTATTAATAAGTATGTGTGGTGGCTTACACCTCTAATGCTATCACTGTGGAAAGCAGAGGTGGGTGGATTGCTTGAGCTCAGGAGTTTGAGACCAGCCTGAGCAAGACTGAGACGTTGTTTCTAGAAAATACGAAGGTGTTGTGGCAGGCACCTATAGTCCCAGCTACTTGGGAGGCTGAGGCAAGAGGATTACTTGAGCCCAAGAGTTTGAGGTTGCTATGAGCTATGATGCCATGGCACTCTATCCAGGGTGACAGAGTGAGACTCTGTCTTGAAAAAAAATTATTTATAGGATTATGTGATGAAGTTTAGAGATCACGATATGAATTTAGACACCAAATGCCCAGAGCTGCTATAGGACACAGACTGTGTCATCTTCGTCTTTGTAGCTCCTACACCTAGCAGTGACTGGAACATAGCACATACTCAGTGAATATTAAATAAATGAAGAAATAAATGGAAGAACCAATGTAGGAAGGAAAATGCTCTGCAGAGAAATTCTAGTGAGTGCAACTTCAAATTAGAGATAAGAAACTGAAAAGCAAGAATCTGGTGGCTCAGATGCAGGAAGTAGGTTTATGTCTGAGTGTGCAGTGAGACTGTGACCCTACTACACCATGAATGTGCTGGTGAGGCCATCACTTCCCGTCTCATGGAAAAAGAAATACTTCCAGTGAAAGGGAAGAGTCTAGGCTTATTCTCCTTTAGATTTAACCCTAAAACCTTGGTCCATTTCTTCATCCTCATCCAGGGTTCATCCCCTGTTCCTGTGGAGTCTTTGTTGCTGAAAAGCTCACCTGAATTGCTGAGTGACTTATCTCTGTGTATTCACCGTCTCAAAGGTATTTTCTGGTAAAGATCGCAACTTTACTTACGTAGTCCTGCGAGCCCAGGCCTTGTCTTTTAATATAAGCGACAAAAAATCTTTCAAATCCACGTCATGATATTACACCAAAAATTTCACTATGGGACTCAATTGCTTTACTATTTAAAGACTAATTATCCTTGGAAGTTCTGAGTTCCTAATAGAGTAATCCTTTGATCATTTTTATTTATAAATAATATTAAGTTCTGAGGAAAGCAAGATGAGCTAACAATATGCTGTGTCTTCAGAAGTAAAGAAAGCTATCATTTTCCAAGTGATTTAGTAGTGTAAACCCATTTCAGTAACCAGTGGAATAAAATAAAGCCTCACAACTTGGTAGCAAATGTTCAATTCATGTATGTCATCTTGATTAAGTGTTCTTTACGGTGTTTATGGTAGTTATAAGCTGACCTAATGTGTCTTAAGACTAGTTATATAGGCATTTCATACATAATGATGATCTATAATAAAATGTTCATGATAAATGTAGAATATATATTTTAAGCACAAATATTTTATTGCATTATTGGGAAAGAGTAACAACCATCATTGATAAGTATTGCTTGTCCTTCTGTAATTCACAAGAGACCACTGGACAGTATGCACCGTGAGGGCAGGGAATATGTCTTTTTCAATCATTGTTGTAGCTCTCATGCCTAGCACAGTGCCTGGCACATAATGAGATCCAATAAATATTTGTCAAAGGAATGAATAAAGTATGTGTAAGTTCACTCCTGACATCAGCCACATGTTACACCTCTGCCTGCCCATAAAGACAAGTCTAAAATAATAGCTGTAACATAGGGCAGGGTTTTTAATTTCTTATATGGGAACGTTGGTACTCTGTGGGGATGCTGAGGGTTCTGCCAACAGCAAATTACTTTCTGCCAAGCCTTTGCATTGCCTGAGGGTATTTGTCAGGATTCTTAATTATAATGCAATCTACCTTAAGCAAAATAAAACTTTATTGCTTCCAAATTACCAAAAAAAAAAAAAAAAGAAGAAGAAGAAGAAGAACAAAAGAAGCCAAAGAAAGGGCACAATTCAGTTTGGGTCACTGGAAAAAAGCACCACCCCTGTCTCTCAGCCTGTTGGCTTCACACTGACTGCACACAGTTTCTTTTAGTGGGAAACACGGCTTTTGACAGCTGTTAAGCTTTAGTATATCTTAGAACTCTAGCCACTAGATAAAGATGGACTTCAAGTTTTCTTGGCTCCACGTTTATAATTTTGGAGAGGGAATTTTGTTTACAAAAGAGTTTGGCTGCTAAGATAGCTTTGAAAGATTTCAGCTCTAAGTGATCACTTTGCAGCCTCACCACTCTTTTTTGACCCTCCTAGTTTCATCCCCATCTGTTCTTCCTCAGCATTGTTTTCTTAATTCTGAACTTGGACTCCATGCCAAATCTTTACCCCTTCTTAGTCTCCTCCTGGCCTGTTTGGCCCTTAGCTTTCCTGTTCTTTATGTCTTGATGTACCTTTTGGCGCTTCTGTCCCCGTGTCGTAACTAAAGACTTTCTGCTCAGAGACTCCCTTTCTAGTCTTCTGTCTGGGAGGAACTGAGCCGTATAATGTGTAAGTTTCAAGATAATATGAATGATAGCTGTTTTAAATCTTCCTTGTCTTTTCAAAAGGTTTTCACTTAATGACAGAAGGCAGTTATTTTATATCTAAGGTAGTCCCAGGCAGCATGTAAATAGGGTAGAAATTCTTAAAATAACTTCTTCTGTAAAGTGGGACACCATCAATCATCAGACAGCTTAATTTTTCTCTGATACAAGTGCTAAGAAATGACCTTCATCAGTAAAAAGGTATATACATATTGAAGCATGGGAATGGTCAATATAGTCTTTCTCTTTCTGGGCAGTCAGTTAAGGCTTCTGGCCCTCCCCCAGCCACAGCAAAGCTTGCACTGAGTCAGCTTTGACAATGGCATCATTTCACAATGACCAAAGGAGAGACAAGCCCATTTTTAGAGCAGAACATTCATCTTCACTATTCCACTTAAACTTTTTGTGCCGAATTTTAAAAATTTGAGGAATGTGCCCTGGAAATACATTTTGAACCTTGAGAAAATAATCACAAATGAAGTCAGAGAACAGGCTGAATTCTAATCAAAGAAAACATCTTCAGGAATAAATAAGTAGGGATATGGTCCTACAGAGCATTCTTTCTTGATTAGCTTATGGTGAAATTATTTTAAAATGAAGCTTTACTTTAATTATTTTATGAAGACATGAATAAGTACTTTTGAAAGAGCAATTATTTGGCTCTCTTTTAAGAGAATGTAGGTTTAGAATTGGTCTGGGATCAGCTCAATTAACTTCATCATTATCTTTTCATATGCTGCATGAATTCTATCACACAGAAACTTTATTTTCTTCCTTTTGTTTTGTTTCTTTTTTGTTCTGTGTTTTGTTTTAATTATTTACAATAATTAAAAGAATCCCTGGCTAAAATAAAATTCAGTCTTGGTTTACATCTCCTCAAGTTGTGGAGAGAATGAAAAATATTGTATATGATAAGAAGAGTCTCTGACAGTGGAGGCCACTGACACATGCTAGGAGCTTTGTAAGTGCTCTGTGAGAATTTCAATGTTTTGTGTTTTTATTTCTGCCATAGTCATTAAGGAAGAGTATAATATCGAGTCTAAATCCAGCCATAGTATTTGCATGCCAGTTTTTGTGCTGTGGATTTACGATGGTGCTAGTGCCGAGTGATCACCTACGTGACAGTGTATACAATTTAATATATTGTTTCCAAAATCAGGGTCTAAGAATCATGGAGTCTTGGGACATGTTGTCAGGCATTTATGATTCTCTCTTATTACTTTTGAGGTTATTTTCGATGCCGGGCATGTTCTAAGAAATTTCTGTGCATTACCTGCTTTAACCCTCACAATGACTCTAGGCTTCACCACTATTTTCCTCATTTTGAAGATGGAAAAACATAGGTAAAAAGAAGTTAAGACCTTGCCAAGGGCTTCAGAGCTGGGTTTTTAACTCAACACTCCTGCTCCAGAGCTCATGTTTGAGTGCTGTGACATTTTTCTTCTCTGGTGAGGACTTCTGTCATTGGTTACCCATAATTATGATCACTTAAAAAGCAATTGCTTATCCTGTAGACCTCTGCAAGAAAAAAAAAAGTAGTTGCTTTCTTTAGTTTAATGAATGCAGATTTCAATTTCTTAGAAGAAGAAGAAAAAGACTTTAGAAAATGCTGACTGGCTCCTATTCTAAAGGTACGACTACTTACAGAAGGAACTAATTAATTTATACATCAAACATTTTTGGAGTTGTCAATGAAAACTGTTAAATCATAATAGAAATGAAGTAGAGAATTTCTATTGAGGTAAATTATCTATTTAGGAGAAAAATAATATTTTCTCTACCCAATTTTCTCTTTTTCTCCTCCCTTCCTGAATAATCAGTTCCATACCCTTTAGAAGGGGCAGAACAAAGCTGGTCTACACACTGAAAGGGGCAGGGAACTGCAGTGACTCAAAGCATGGTGTTGGAGCTGCAAAAGGGGGACGAGGAAGAGGAAGAGAATGGCGTTTGTTTAGGAAGGCTGACCACACTGGTGTCAGAGACCAACCAGAGTAAGGACCTCATTTGTGTGTAGGGGCAGCCTCATATAGGCATCACAACTCCAGCACGGTGGCAGCGGAGGAGCTCCATGGATGGAGTGACCTGGTGCACTGTGTCAGTGCCCAAGCTGGGTAAGGAGAGCATTGGCATGAACTTGATTAGAGTGGAAGGCATATCCATGCAGTGGGGTGGGGACAGCACAGGGAGTCAGAGTGAAGAAGGAGTCTCTATAGCAGATTGGAGCCTATGTGAGTGGGGGTGAGGGAGACACAGCCATCATTGTTGAAACCCTGATAAGATAAGGAATGCATCTGTGCAGAAGAGTGGAATCAGAAAATTGGTTATATACAGGGAGTTGGTCAAACCAAAGATATAAGGGTAATGGAAAACTGGCTTTTCACTGTTGGAGAAAGAAATTGCAAATATAGAAAAGGACAAAACTAGAACCCTACATTGTTGTATTGCAGTTAGAGATACCACTGTATGTTCATGGATACAGATGTTTGTGTGTGTTTGTTCTAGCTTTGCCTACTGGGCCGCCCAAGGAGTGGTGATATCCCAATAGCTACAAGCACATCTAATACCCAATCTTGTCTCTAAATACCATTCTCCAAGGAACCAGAACTCCTTAGAAAAATAGCTGGCCCAAGAAAAGATGAGTCTAGAAAATTATGTTGTGCCAGAAAGCAAAGATTTCAAAAAGGACAAAAATATTTCAAAAGGACAAAGAACTCCACAACGATATACGTATTTTAAAAATTCATTTTTCCTCCTGCAAGGATACTTGTTATATAGCTAGGATATAGCTATGAATTTGAGTTGATTGCCACAGATTGATTGACAAAAACTAGCACAAAAAGGGGCCGATTGCTAGAGCTAGAAATTGATGGACGTTAAAAGGCGAATGCAGATTGAACAGTCCAGTGAATATGGGGGGAAGATAGAATATGTTGGAAGGAGTCTGGGAATGATGGAGGAAATCCATGAAGAAGAAATGGACAATTTGGTGACTTCAGGAGCCTGGGCATTGATTTTTATTGAGAATTGTGTCAGAGAATAGTAGGAGGTACAAGAAACTAGCCTGGGTTGTAGAACCCACGAGAGATGATAGTTTTGAAGATTGTGGAGTTTGGGGCATTACTCTTTGGATTGACAGAACAATGTGAAAAAATGTTCAACTTCAATTTGTAGTTCAACTTAAACTTTCAACGGGATTTCCCAGTTAAAATAGATGTGTACTTCTTACCTAATTGGCACAATGTACGGGTACATGGCACACCTCCGGGGGAGGGGCACAACTGCGGCAGAAACCTCACCTACCTAATGCAAACGCTGTACCCTAATCGTTTGTACCTTCAAATTAATTTGAAGTTAAAAATAAGAAAAAATTAATCTGCACTGTAACTGCATTGCATATTGTTGATTTACCTTCATGTATAAAGAAGCAGTGGTATCTATTGTGGTAGGTCTTAAACTAGACTAAAAATATTTTCTGGGGAACTTCTAAAAACATACAGTCTCAGAAATCACCAGAAATCACTGGCATGGACAGTTGCTTTAAATTCTAGTTTTGCCATTTCCTAAGTGTGGTTTGAACACGTTATTTAACCCCTGTGAGCCTCGTTTTCTTACCTGTACAATGCGACCAGTAGCTGCTATTTTATAGTGTTGTAATTAACTTTTCATTACCGTCACCCTGCCCCTCCATTTTGTACTCTGGGATACCTCACAGTGAAACCAAACAAAAGCCACGCCTGAAAGTCTTGGCCTAGAGTGTAACTTAACCAATTTAGTGTAGAAGGGGCAATACATTAGGAGTGGGAAGTTGGATCAGACTATCTTTAAGACCTTGACTAAGGCAGCGGCACAGAAAACCAGGGAGATAATACAAAGCTTTCCTTTTCAGGATGCCCTTATTTTGGCAGATGGGCTTGACCAGACAGATGGTGACAGGGTATGTTCCCTCCCTTTTCAAGTGACCCTGTCTTACCAAAAAGCAACCTTACAATCCAGGCAGGATCCTGGGGCTCCCTAAGAACTTGCCAGAAGCCTTGTTTGACCTATAGCAATCTGGGAAGGCTAAAACCTCTCTTGACATGTGTAGAGGACGCCAAGAGCCAGACGACCTCTGAGCGAAATGATTTGCAGCTGGGGAATAGACCCTGGAGTGATTCGTCCACAGGTGCTCCTTGCGGAGAAAGAGCCCGAGCCCATGGCGATCCTTAGGCACCCAGTCATTGTCTAACACTCCCCTCACCTGTCTTGTGCTGTCTCAATAAAAGGCTACTGGGGAGGATGCTCGGTGCCATCCTGCAAGCAAGGTTAGCCCGCCTCCTGCAAGCTTGTACTTCTAATCTGTGTCACGTCTGGTTCCTTCCTGCGGAGATGGAGTCCAGGGCCACAGGGGCCACTAGGGGCTGCAACAGACGTGCCATGGAAGCTTAAGTATAATTATTCATGTATCTCTGTGTGTGCCTCTGATTATTAATTAAGATGAATTTCTAATTCAAGAGACCTTGTCAAATTGACTGCTGGAAGGTTTTACCAATGTATATTTCCTTAATGGTTCATAGGAGTGTTATTTCACCATACCCTTGTCATGGATGTTTTTTAAATTTCCCATTTGCCCAATGTGGCATTGCTATTTTTTGAATTTCTATGAATTTGTGGTATTATAAATGATAATAGTTAATACATTTATAGTGCTCACTGTGTGCCAGGCACTGTTTTAGCACTTTACAAAAGTAGTAGACAGAATCCTAAGATGGCCCCCAAGATCTCCCACTTCCTAATGTACAGACTTTGTAAAACTCCCAATACTGTGGATGTATGGAGCTCTCTTTCTGGTAACTGTGTTATTTTATATGGCAAAAGAGATTTGGAGATGTAATTAAGGTTCCTGGTAACTGACTTTAAAAACGGGGTGAGTGGGCCAAGTATGGTGTCTCACATTTGTAATTCTAGCACTTTGAGAGGCTGAGACAGAAGGACTGTTTGAAGCCAGGAGTTAGAGACTAGCCTGAGCAACTTAGTGAGATCCCCCACTTCTAAAAAAAAAAAAATAATAGAAAAATTAGGTCGGGCCTCGTGGCTCACACCTGTAATCCTGGCACTCTGGGAGGCGGAGGTAGGTAGATTGAGCTCAGGAGTTTGAGACCAACCTGAGCAAGAGCAAGACCTCGTATCTTAAAAAACAAAAATAGCCAGGCATTGTGGTGGGCGACTATAGTCCCAGCAACTCAGGAGGCTGAGGCAAGAGAATCACTTGAACCCAAGGGTTTGAGATTGCTGTGAGCTATGATGCTACGGCACTCTGCCAAGGGTGACAAAATGAGACTCTGTCTCAAGAAAAAAAAAAAGGCTCCACACCTGTAGCTCAGAGGCTAGGGTGCCAGCCACATATACCAGAGCTGGCGGGTTTGAATACAGTCCAGGCCTGCCAAAAACAATGACAACTGCAACCAAAAAATAGCCGGGCGTTGTGGCGGGCGCCTGCAGTCCCAGCTACTTGGGAGGCAGAGGCAAGAGAATCACTTAAGCCCCAAGAGTTTGAGGTTGCTGTGAGCTGTGACGCTACAGCACTCTATCCATGGCAACATAGTGAGACTCTGTCTCAAAAAAATTAGCTGGGAGTGGTGGGTGTGCCTGTAGTTTTAGATACTTGGGAGGCTGAGGCGAGAAGATCCCTGAAGCCCAGAAGTTCGAGGTTGCATTTGCAGTTAGCTATAATCAGACCTCTGTACTCCAGTCTGGGTGAAAAATGAAAAGGGGAGGTTACTCAAGAGGACCTTATCTGGTGACAAGAGCCACTAACTTTGGGTCTAGAGGAAATCACAGATTTGAAGCTTGAGAAGGAATTGGCATAAGGATGGTTATTGATAGCTGGCTGTGAAAATGGAGGGAAACATAGGGGCAGGGAGTGCAGGCAACATGCGGGTGCTGATAGCTATCTCTGGCTAATCAGGAGCAAGGAAACAGCTACAAGAACTAAATTCGACTGACAACGAGAACGAGCTTGCAAATGGATTTTCCTTTTAGTCTTTGGAAAAGAACGTAGCCTGGTTGATACCTTTGTCATATTTTGAGCAAAGAACTCAGCCTGCCTCGCCAGACTTCTATAGAACTGTGAGCTAACAAATTACTGTTGTTTCCTAAAAACAAAGCACAGAAACCAGCCTGAAGGGGTTTCTTCTAGTCAAATTTGGGATAATTTAAGCATCAAAATAAATAATTCCAGTAACAGATTGTAACTCATTGAATAAAATGAATCTATATAGGTATAAAAAATACATGAATTAAATGTTTAATGAGAAATTAAACCTCATTAATTTCAAAGTACCTTTCCACAAAATATGTACTAATTGCAAGTGGAAAAAAAATGGTTACTTTATAGTGGAGAAACCTGACAGGAATTTCTTAAATTAAGTGTTCAGAATGAACGGCATCAGTAATGGACAAATGGAAATTAGGTGATGAAATAAGAAGCCACAGCATCACTTCTGCGCTATTCCTGCTGCAGGTGCATATCCTAATCCCAAGGAGAAAAACCTCCAAGAACAAAACATTAGACAAGCCCAAATTGAAGGGCATTCTGTAAAATAACTGGCATGTAATCCTCCAAAGTGTCAAGATCACGAAAGTCAAGAAAGACTGAATAGCAATTCCAGACTGAAGGAGACTAAAGAGACCCGACAACTACACACAGTGCTTGATTCTGCACGAGAGCTTTATGCTACAAAGGACAGTTTTTGGAACAATTGACCAAACTTGTGTGGAATCTGAGGATCAGTTGATAGTAATATTATTGATACTAAATCTCTTGTTGATAGTTGTCTTCTGGTTATGTATGAGAATGTTCTTGTTTGTAGGAAAGATCCCCTCAAGTATTGAGGGTGTATTCTTCAAGTGATGAAGAATCAGGGCAGCAATGTATTCTTCAAGTGATAAAGAATCAGGGCAGCAATGTCCTTTGAAATAGAACCTTCCCTCAGAAGAATAAATTTCTTTATACTGTACTTGCAACTTGGCTGTAAGTCTGTGATTGTATCATAATATAAACAAAATTATTTTAAAAATTTGAAGAAAAGTTTTTTTCATTGAAAATTTATAAAATGCAGAACAAAAAGAAATAAAAATCATTCTGGTCACAATGGTTACTACTGTTGTATTTTGGCATATAGCTTTGCAGTAATTTGTTAAACATACATGTACACTTTTCTATATATATATACACATACATGCTTTATAAAATTAGAATTATTCTTATTTGTGTCTTTAGAAATTTTACATTTGTATATCATTTATATGTCATTAGCCTACAATATGAATTTTTATTGTAAGTTTTTTAATATGCAAAATATGTTGTTATAGAAATGTTCTGATTTGGTTTTAAAATTAGCTGAGCACATCTCATCAAGTTTGTCAACTCTGACACTTTGTCATTTACAATTAGGCTCAGCTAGCAGTTACAGAAAATATCTTAGAGCAATGAAGTTAATACCTACTTCAGGGACGAAGCATGCTGGTGGTTTACACACCCTTTCTCCTTTGGCCAGGACAGGAGCATCATTTTCTAAACCTAAGTAGTCAGTAGTGTTGATGAAAATTTCGTTGCCCCCTCTACCTCACGGCCTCATTCCCAACTGCAGAAATCTAAGAGTGAGTGTGTGAATATATCTAATTTTATTCTGCCATGGTAATCTGGTACCTTAGTCCATTTGGATTACTGTAACAAAATACTTTAAACTGGCTAATTAATAAACATTAGAAATTTATTGTTCACAGTTCTCAAGGCTGGGAAATCTAGGAGCAAGGTGCCAGCAGCTTTGATGAGGGCTTGTTCTTTGCTTCAAAGATGGCCCCTGATGCTATGTCCTAACATGGAGGAAAGCACAGATGCACTCCCTTCAACGTCTTTTATAAGAGGACTAATCCCAGTCTTAAGAAAGACTGAATAGCAATTCCAGACTGAAGGAGACTAAAGAGACATGACAACTAAATTAGGAGAGATATCTCTTGACTTAATAACTTTCCAAAAGGCCCCAACTCTTTTTTTTTTTTTTTTTTTTTGAGACAGAATCTCACTTTGTCACCCTCCATAGAGTGTCATGATGTCATAGCTTACAGCAACCTACAACTCTTGGGCTCAAGTGATTCTCTTGCCTCAGCCTCCCAAGTAGCTGGGACTACAGGCACCCACCATAACGCCTGGCTATTTTTAGAGATAGGATCTTGCTCTGGCTCAGGCTGGTGGAACCTGAGAGCTCAGGCAATCCGCCCACCTCGGCCTCCCAGAGGGCTAGGATTGCAGACGTGAGCCACTGCGCCCAGCCAAGGCCTCAGCTCTTAATGAAATCATGTTGGGGATTGAGTTTTAACATATGAGTTTTAGCCAATATTCAGACAATAGCACCTGCATTGTTTCTATTTGGGGCTGCTAGAAAAAGTGCTGCTATGACCGTTTTTTTTTTTTTTTTTTGCAGTTTTTGGCCAGGGCTGGGTTTAAACCGGCCACCTCTGACATATGGGGCCAGCGCCCTACCCCATTGAGCCACAGGCACCGCCCTGCTATGACCACTCTTATACATATCTTCTGATGAATATATGTGCCAATTTCTATAGAGTATACATAAAAGTATAATGGACAGGTTGGAGTGGCACCTGTGGCTCAAAGGAATAGGGTGCCAGCCCCATATGCCAGAGGTGGCAGGTTCAAACTCAGCTCTGGCCAAAAACTGCAAAAAAAAAAAAAAAAAGTATAATGGACAGGTCATAGTAAATCGCCAATGATTTTCCTTAAAAAGTTGTTCCATTTTACAATCCTATCAGCAGTGTGTGATTGTTCTGGTTGCTTCACTTTCTTACTAACATTTGATAGTTTCTATCTTTTTCTTTTTAACTACCCTCCTGTGATTATAGAAGTATTGTACTATAGTTTTGAATTGGATTTTCTTTTTTTTTTTTTTTTTTTTGAGACAGAGTAGCCCTTGGTAGAGTGCTGTAGTATCACAGCTCACAATAACCTCCAACTCTTGGGCTTAAGCAATTCTGGGACTTCAGGCATCTGTCACAAGGCCCAACAAGGCCCAGCTATTTTTTGTTGAGGTTGTCATCATTGTTGTTTAGCTTGGCCTGGGCCAGGTTCGAACCCACCTCAGTATATGTGGCTGGCGCCACAACCACTGTGCTATGGGCGCCAAGCCTAAATTGGATTTTCTTAATGAATTAGGTTGACTACATTTTAATTTGTTTATTAACTATCTGGATATCCTTTTGTTGTGGAGTATCTGTTAAGATCTTCTATCCCATTTTCTATTGGGTAGTCTGGCTTTTATTAATTTGTATATATTTGTATGTATCCAGATATTGTGTATATACTTGAAAATACATATATAATACCTGTATTCAAGTCTTTTGTTGAATGTCTGGCAAATGAATTTTCTTTGAGTCGCCTTTTCACTTCCTAATGGTATCTTTGGAGGAGTAAAAATTCTCAATTTTAATGTTTCCCAACTTATTACATTTTCCATTTAGGATTAGCATTTTTTTGAAAGAAATCTTTGCTGGCTTCTAGGTCATGAATATGCTGTCCTTTGTTTTCTTCCAAAATGTTCATTTTCTACCTTTCACATTTAGATCTGCAGTACATATGGAATTGATTTCTGTGAATGTTAAGAGTTAGGGAGTTAAGAATCATTTTTTCCAAATGAATATCCAGCTGACTCAGGACCATTTATTAAAGGCTATTCTTTCCAAATTGCACAGCAGTATGGCTCACTTCTTTCATAAATCAGGTGACCGTGTACATTTGGATCAGTTTCGTGACTCCTTATAGGATTCATTGGCCTTTTTGCCCATCCTTGCTCTGATAACAGTCTTGATTATCATAGCTTCATAATGGCCCCTGATATCCTCCAGCTTTGCTCCTTTGTCAAGGTCCACTTGGCCGTCCTTTGCCTGTTGCATTTCTATACACAGTTTAAGATCAGCCCACCAATTTTCACACACAATCTTTTTAGAATTTCAGTTGATTGTATAAATCAATTTGGAGAAGTTGACATTTTTACAATATTGAGTCTTCCCCATCATTTAAGTAAGGTGCCAAGGGTCTCATATTTTATAAGTGGTAGAGCTAGAATTCAGCCCCTTTGTGGCCTAACTCCAAAGTCAACACTACCTTAGAATTATTTAGGTGTACCTTAGTTTTAAAGATGTGCTGTTTTTACTTCAATTATATTGTAAATAAACCTGTTTTATTTGTCTAATATGCTTCTAAAGTTTATCTTTCTAAAGCCTCTCATTGTACTGATATCCCATAATTTAATGTAACCAGTCCTCTATTCTTATTTTAAAGTCATTTCCTGGTTTTCTCTAAATAATTTGCTGTAAACATCTTTTTGTACTGTGTTTTCTTGAGATAAATCCCTAGAATTATCATTAGGTAGGTCAAATGGTATAAAAAATGATTAGAATTTTGGTACAGGCATACCTTGGAGATAGTACAGGTTCAGTTCCAGACTATTGCAATAAAGCAAGTCACACAAATTTTTTGGTTTCCCAGTGCATGTAAAAGTCTTATTTACATAATACTGTAGTCTATTAATTATGCAATAGCATTACATCTAAAAAATATATACATACTTAATTGAAAACTACCTTATTGCTAAAAACTGCTAATGATCATCTGAGCCTCAGAGACTTGTAATCTTTTTGCTGGTAGAGGCTTTTGCTTTCATGTTGATGTCTGCTGAGGTGTGCCATATCAACTGGCTGTTCCCTTTCATGAAAGCTTTCCCTGAAGCTTGTGATGCTCTTTGATAGCGTTTTGCCCTCGGTAGGACTTCTTTCAAAATGGAATCAGTGCTCTCAAACTCTGCCACTGCTTTATTAACTAAATTTATGTACTATTCTAAATACTTTATTGTCATTTCAACAATGTTCACAAGCATTTTCACCAGGAGTAGATTTTATCTCAAGAAACCACTTTCTTATATGTAAGAAGCAATTCCTTATCCCTTAAGTTTTATCATGACCTGATAGCAATTCAGTCAACATCTTCAGGCTCTTTCTAATTCTCTTGCTACTTCCACCACATCTGCAGTTTCTTTCTCTATGGAAGTCTTGAACACCTCAAAGTCATCCATGAGGACTAGAATCAACTTCTGTCAAAGTCCTATTAATGTTGGTATTTTGATCTACTTCTGTGGATCACACATGTTCTTCATGACATGTAGAATGGTGAATCTTGTCCAGAATGTTTTTGACTTACTTTGCCCAGATCCATCAGAGGAATCACTATCTATGGCCATTACAGCCTTACCAAATATATTTCTTAATTATTAAAACTTGAAAGTCAAAATGACATCTAATGGATGTTGTGTTAGCAGGCATGAAAATATCAATCTGCTTGTACCTGTCAGAGCTCTTGGGTGCCTAGGTGCATTGTCACAGAGCAATAATATTTTGGAAGTAATTTTTTATTCTAAGCAGTAAGTCTCAACAATGGCCTTAAAATATTCAGTAATCCATGCTGTAAATAGATGTGCTATTAACTAGGCTTGTTGTTCCATTTCTAGAGCATAGGCAGAGTAGATTTTGCATAATTCCTAAGGGCCCCAGGGTTATCAGAACAGCAAATGAGCACTGGCTTCAACTTCAAATCACCAGCTGCCTTTGCCTTTAAGAAAAGAGTCAGCATGTCCTTTGAAGCTTCAAAACCAGGCACTGACTTCTCTCTGGCCATCAAAGTCCTGGATAACACCTTCTTCTAATGGAAGGTTGTTTCATCTACCTTGAAAATCTGTTGTTTATTGTAGTCACCTTCATCAATGATTTTACTTAATCTTCTTCATAACTTGTAGCTTCTCCTCATCACCTTGCACTTTTATGTTGTGGAGATGGTTTCTTTCCTTAAACCTATGCTAACTTCAAACTTACGTCTTTTACAACTTTTTCAGCTCTCTCAGTCTTCATAGAATTGAAGAGGATTAAAGCCTTGCTCTGGATTAGGCTTTTGCTTAAGGGAATATTGTGGCTGATTTGATCTTCTATCCAACTTTTTTTATATCAGGAGTAAGGCTATTTTGCTTTCTAATTGTTTGTATGTAGCACTTCTAATTTCTTTCAAGACCTTTTCTTTTGCACTGACATCTTGGTTAGGTATTTGGTATATAAGGCCTGTCAGCCTATCTCCACTTTGGAAAGGCCTTCCTCAGTAAGTTTAATCATTTCTAGCTTTTGATCTACAGTGAGAGACTTGTGACTCTTACTTTCAGTTGAACACTTAGAGGTCTTTGTAGGGTTATTAACTGACCTAATTTCAATAATGGTGTTGGGAGGCAACAGGGAATTAGGGAGGCCAGAGGAGAGGAAGAGGGAGGGGAGTGCCCCAGATGGAGCAGTGAGAACACACATAACATTTATTCATTAAGTTTGCCATTTTATATTGGTGTGGTTTGTGGAACCCCCAAATAATTATGCTACCATCAAAACATCAAAGATTTAGCCCACACCTAAAATCCAAGCACTTTGGGAGGTCAAGGTGGAAGGCTCTCTTGAGGGAGGAGATGAAAACCAGTGTGGGCAACATAGACCCTGTCTCCACCAAAAAAAGTTTTGGTGTGGTAGTGCATACCCTTGGTCCTAGCTATTCCAGATGCTGAAGCCGGAGGTTCGCTTGCGCATAGGAGTCTGAGATTATAGTGCGCTAAGATCATGCCACTGTTCTGGGTGACACAAAGAGACCCTAGCTCTAAAAAAGAAAGAAAGAAAGAAAGGCCACTGATCATAAATCACCATAACAGATATAATAATAATAATAATAATAGTTTGAGATGTTACCAGAATTACTAAAATGTGACATAGACACAAAGTGAGCACGTGTTGTAAAAATGACTTGCTTGATGCAAGGTTGCCACAAATCTTCAGTTTATAAAAAATACAGTATTAAGTGCAATAAAGCGAAGTGCAATGAAACAAGATATGCCTGTACATTGCCAAAAAAGCCTCCAAGATGATTATACATTTCTCAAAGTGGAGGAGAGTTAATTTATTACCATCATCTTAATTCTTAATATTTTTAGATCTTTTCTAATTTGATTGTGAACATTGTGGTTATTTTAATTTGTGTGTCTTTGATTGCCAGTAACAAATGGTAGTCACATCTTAGTGACTATTTAGTATGTTATTGACTATTGTATTTTGAACCAAAGTATTTCAATGGTAGTTTTAAAACCAAGTGAAAAATTGTATGCGGCCAGACTTTTACTGTTTGTCTTGTGTTTCACCGTGATGTGCTCTTTTCAACCCCACCCCACCCCACCTTCCCAGGAGAAAGGAGAGCTCTCCCGTTCCTCTTTCTCCGAGGGAAAAAAAGCATATTTTTCTTCCACTTCCTATAGCTTTTATGAGGTGTTATTGAAATTTTCCATAAAAAGACCTTCAAATCATTGTTCAGAGGATATAGATCTTTGCACCAGGACATCATGACATAATGGATAGTGGAGATCCTTCCTTTCCTGTGTGAAAAACTAGGTTCAAACAAAAACTGAAACCGGAAAGGACTGACATCCTCTCACTGCACCCTCCTGTTCAGTTCTCTCACATCAGACCTCTCTCTGTGCCTCCTCTCACTGGAAATCCCACCCAGGCCTGCCTCGCCCCCACTCTGCCTCCTCTGCAAACCTCCTTAACCTCTTCAGTACAGCTGATCTAAACTATAAGCTGCCTTTTTGGGAAGGGCAGAGGCTTTCTCTTTTTGCCCAAATATGAAGAAACTTAAAAGAGGAATAAAGAAAGTATTATTTTTTCTCTTATATCCATCTTGACTTACTTTGGGAGTGATGAGAAATATGGATCCTTTTTCATTCTCCTGCATGTGGCTAACCACTTTTCCCAGACCATTTATTGAATAGGGCTTCTTTTCACTAGTGTCTTTGTTGTTGTCTGCTTTGTCAAAGATCAGTTGACTATATGCGGCTGGGTTCTCTGTTTTTTGCCAATACCATGCTGTTTTGATTGTGATAGCCTCGTAGTACAGTTTGAAGTCTGGTAATGTGATGCCTTCAAATTTGTTCTGTATGCTTAAGATTGCGTTGGCTATTCGGGCTCTTTTCTAGTTCTAAAGAAAGTATAAAATTTTTGTTTTCTAGGTCTGTGAAATATGGCACTGGTATTTTGATGGGGATTACATCGAAACTGTAAATTGCTTTGGGTGATATGGACATTTTAACTATGTTGATTCTACCAATCCATGAGCATGATATGTTTTTTCATTTCTATCATCTGAGATTTCTTTTCTCTTGCCTCAGTGTTTCATAGTTCTCTTTGTAGATGTCTTTCACCTCCTTGGTTAATTATATTACTAAGTATTTTATTTTCTTTGTAGATTTTTTTTTTTTTCTGAGAAAAGTCTCACTTTGTCACCCTTGATAGAGGGCTATGGCATCGTAGCTCACAGCAACCTCAAACTCTTGTGCTCAAGTGATCCTCTTGCCCCGGTCTCCTGAGTAGTTGGGACTACAGGTGCCCACCATAATACGGCCTGGCTATTTTTAGAGAATGAGTCTTGCTCAGGCTGATCTGGAATTCCAGAGCTCAGGCAATCTACCCACTCTGCCTCCCAGAATGCTAGGATTACAGGGTGAGCCACTGTGCCTGATGACTTTCTTTGTAGCTATTGTGAGAGGTATTGAGACTTTGATTTGACCCTCAGCTTGACTATTAGTGGTGTTTAGAGATGCTACTGATTTATATGACCTGAGACTTTGCTGAATTTATTTATAAATTCTAGGAGTCCTTTGATGGAGTCTTTGGGGCTTTCTAGATATAAGTTCTTTTTATCAGAGAAAAGCTATAGTTGGACCTCCTCTTTCCTGATTTAAATACCCATTATTTCTGTCTCTTGCCTGATTGCTCTGGCTAGGACTTTCAGCACTACGTTAAATAGAAGTAGTAGCAGTGGGCACTTGTTAAGAACTTGTTCCAGTTCTTAGGGGAAATGCATTCAACTTTCCTTCATTCAGTATTATGCTGGCTGTGGGTTTGTCACATACGGCTTTTATAATTTTAAAATATGTTTCTTCTATGCTAGTTTGTTGATGGTTTTTTGCTGGATTTCATTGAATGCTTCTGCATCTATTGAGATGATCATATGATCTTTGTTTTTCCTTCTGTTTATGTGGTAGAGCACATTTATTGATTTACATATGATAAACAATCCTTGCATTCCTGGGATGAAGCCTACTTGATTATTGTGTATTTTTTTAATGTTCTGTTGAATTTAGTTTGCTAGTATTTTATTGAGGATTTTTGCATATGTATAAGGGATATTGGTCTGTAATTTTCTTTTTTTATTGGGTCCTTTCCTGCCTTTAACTCAAGATGGATAAAAGACTTACCGCATATACTCGAGTATAAGCTGAGTTTTTTCGGCACAAAATTTGTGCCGAGTTTGGGTTTTTCGGCACAAATTTTGTGCCAAAAAACTCGGCTTATACTCGAGTATATGCGGTAAATGTAAATCATGAGACCATAAGAATTCTAGAAGAAAATGCAGAAAAACTCTTCTAGACATCAGTCTAGGCAAAGACTTTATGTTTAAGAACCAAATGGCAATTATAGCAATAACAAAAATAAATAAATGGGACTTGTTTATGTTAAAAAATCTACACAGTAAAGGAAATAATCAACAGGCCAAATAGATAACCTACAGAATGGGAGAAAATATTTGTAAGCTACATATCTGATAAAGGGCTAATATCCAGAATCTACAAAGAACTAAAACAAACCAGTAAGAATAAAGCAAACAACCCCATTAAAAATTAGCAAAAGATAAAGATATGAACAGAAGCTTTTCAAAGCAAATAGACTACTGGGTAATAAACATCTGAAAAAAAAAAAAACCTCAACATCACTAATCATCAGGGTAAAGCAAATTGAAGCCATATTGGAGCATATTTTATTAAAAAGTCAAAAAACAAAAGATACCAGTCTAGATGCAAGGAAAAAGGAATACTTATATACTGTGGTGGGACTGCAAATTAGTACAAACTCTATGGAAAATAGTATGGAGATTTTTTTTTTTTTAAAGAACCGAAAGTAGACTTATCATTTGATCCACCAATTTCACAATTACTGGGTATCCATCCGGTGGAAAAAAATCATTTTATTGAAAAGAAACTGCACTTAAATGTTTATTGCAGCACAATTCACAATTGTAAAGACGCAGAATCAGCCCAAGTGCCCATCAGTTCATGAGTGGCTTAATAAGATGCATTATATGTATATCATGGAGTACTACTCAGCCACAAAAAGAATGAAGTAATGCATTTTGCAATGATCTAAATGGAACTATTTTCCTAAGTGAAGTATCTAAAGAATGGAAAAACAAACACCATATATACTTGCTATTAAATTGGAACTAACTGATGAGCACATATATGCACAGAGAGAAGTAAAACTCAGTGGAAATCATGCAGGGAGGAGAGGGGAGGCAGTGATGGGTGAAAACCTACCTAAGGGGTACAATGAACACTATCTGAGTAATGAGTACACTTTTTGCCATGACTCAAGCATTACAAAAGTGAACCACATAACCAAAAACATTTGTACCCTTTAATATTTTGAAATAAAAAAATTCACAAGAGAGAAATAGCTTTTTTTTCTTTTTTCTTTCCTCTGTTTTTCTTTTTCCTCTCTCTTTCTCTCTCTAAATTTTATCTTAACTCCTTTAATCTTTTCTTTTCTTTACTTCCCAGCCTAGAA
Organism: Loris lydekkerianus; assembly: GCA_963574355.1. Lineage (NCBI taxonomy): Eukaryota > Metazoa > Chordata > Mammalia > Primates > Lorisidae > Loris > Loris lydekkerianus. The sequence goes on along the minus strand of CAUYPK010116435.1, from coordinate 6,421 downwards.
GATCTTTTCAAACTTATTGGCAATAATACAAAATGAATCACTATTTCTAGGCTGGGCATGGTGGCTCATGCCTATAATCCTAGCACTTTGGGAGGCTGCGGTGGGTGGATTGCCTGAGCTCACAAGTTCAAGATCAGCCTGAGCTAGAGCGAGACCTATTCTCTAAAAATAGCCAGGCATTTGTGGTGGGCGCCTGTAGTCCCAGCTACTTGGGAGGCTGAGGCAAGAGAATTACTTGGCCCAAGAATTATTTGAGATTGCTGTGACCTGTGATGCCATGGCACTCTACCAAGGGAGAAAAATGATAATCTTGTCTCCATTAAAAAAAAAAAAAAAAAAAATCACTATTTCTTATGTATCATAATTATTTCACCCATTCAGAATATATTAGTAAAAAAACCAAAAAGTAAAACAGAATATATTAATGGCTACCTACCATATTCCAGGCACTGCCATTTAATAGAGTTTTATAGCTCTGTCATTGAAAAGTCATAGATTGACTTTTTTTATTAAAAATATTTTAAAACCCACATTTTTGTAGCATTTTAAAAGAAAACTGCTCCTTATATCTATCCTGGAGTATTAAAAACCTGCAGATATATTCTCCTGTTACTTTTTGAGAGTATAATTAAGTTTCTGAAGATTTTTTTTTTCCTCTCCAGAACCACCTACACATCTTTTTACCTACTTTCTTTAAGCTTCATATAAAATTCTATGGAGATTTAAAATAGGAAGTTTTGCTAGATGTAATTTGCTCATGCTACTATTAAGAGAAATGACAGTAATATTTTCCAGTATTTTATTCCTTATCTGTATTGATGGATGATTTTCCTAGAACAATTTTTATACTGTTTTATATGAAGAGGCATCAAAATCTCCTGGGTGTTTCATATTATCTCAGTCTATATCAGTTGAGAATTTTGTTTGGCTGAGAATTACAGAACCTGACTGCAGAAGCCTGGGAATTTATTTTTCTCATTACAGCAAGTCCAGAGGGAAGTAGTCTTGGGCTGATGTAGGAGGTTCTTGATAACCACACAGCAGGCTCCCCTTGGCTTTCTTCTCTGCAGTAGTTAGTACATATCTTTCATCCTTATATCTTTACATAGTCATAGATGGCCTCTCCATGTCTAGTTTCACATCCACATTTCAGACAGGAAGAAAGGAGGGAGGGCAGGGAAGAAGGGGGAGTAGCTATATGAGAAAGCAAATCTTGCCCCCAAATTCCCAGCAGACCTTTGCTTACATCTCATTTGCTGGAGATGTACATGTATCACATGGTCACTTAAAGTCACTGTCTCAGGCATATCAAAGGAAGGCCAATATTTTTACCCTGAACAAAATTAGAATCTATTAGAAAGAAAAAAAAAAAGAGAATGGATATTAGCACTTCACTGTGTCTGTTGTAGTTTTTAAACCTCAGAGGATAAAATTTCCTCAGCAGTAACAGTGAAAAGCACATCAAAATTCCATTTAAATGCTGAACTTTGTGACCTTGCTTGTGGCTTTGACTTTAACAGTTTTGTTTAATGAACACACTTGTAACCAAGGGGAAGAACAATATATTTGTGACCATTAATCACAAGAAAAAGTCGTGTTTTGAATTGTTTTTGTTTTTAAAAAAAAAAAGTCATAAGAAATTTCCCTTATCAATAGAGAAGCAAGAACCCAATGTACTGAATTCTAATTGTAATAGAGAAGCAAGAACCCAATGTACTGAAGCCAGTAGATGATCTAATATATAAGATGTAAGAGAAAAACTCAAATCAATTCAAGGTTGCAGGGGGTGGAGCAACAAGGGGAGGGGGGGGAAAGGGGGTTCCTGTGTATGGCACACCTCTTGGGGGCGGGACATGACTATAAGAGGGACTTCACCTGACAGGTGCAAACAGTGTAACTTAATTGTTTGTGTCCTCAATGAATCTGAACCAATACATTTTTTAAAAAGGAAATAAAAATTCTTAAAAAAAAAAGTTTCTCTTATCAGATACAGCAAATGTGTGGCAAAATTATTTAATTATATTCAAAGTTAAAGCTAAAGTTAACTGGATATTTTAGGCTGGACTTCATAGAGTTGTTATTACTCATTAGGGTCAGGATGCTTTGGGAAGTGGTCCAAGATTGACAGATTCATAAATACCTGTCACAGGTTATCAGCCTCTGGGTTCTAACCAGAAGCAGCTGCAAGATAATCATTTATAAACTCCAATGTCATTATATTACAGTTGGCCCTTCATCTCCATGGTTTCTGCATCCTTGGATTCAACAAACTGCAGATCAAAAACATTTAAATATTAGTAGCAAATGGTAATACGACAATAAAAAACAATACAAATAAAAACAATTGTCTAAGATATTTACATAGCATTTATATTGTATTAGGTATTATAAATAATCTAGAGATTATTTAAAGTATGCCACTTTATATAAGAGACTTGAACGGATTTTGGTATTCATGGGGGTCCTGGTACCAATGTCCTGTGGATACTGAGCGATGACTATATTAATTAATATGAACGTTTAGGGCAATACTTGTTACTTTTAATTTTATAAATGTACAGACATATTCTCATTGTAAAAATATGAAGATTTCATTACAGTTAGAGCTAAAGGCCTCTTCAACACAACCTCCAACTGAAGCATCCTCTTTATTTAGGCTATGTTGTACTTTTAGATGTGAACCTTACCCAGGTGGGAGGGAATATGTAATGTTGTTTTATGTCTATTCAAGTTTATGTAACGGAATCATATGGTATGTGTCAGGGTGCACCTTGCTTTTTCCATTCCATAATATGTTGGAGATAAAAACCAGATTATCTGTATCTACTCTGTGCAGAATCCCTTTACCCTTATGCTCTCGGAGAAGTAAAATGGCGTAGATATCCTAAGATTACTAATAGAGACACCGTCCAGGTTTCAGCATGTGGGGGTTGTGTACTGTGACTGGCATCTGAATAGTTGGTACAGGGGCGTCTGTCAATTACAGTTAACTTGAACTCATAGTCAGTGTTGAAATTTTACCAAGATAAAGAGGTCATGTTTTTGCTTTCTCACTTCTTCAAATATACCTCAGTCTAGTGCCTGTTTTGATTTAGAGCTTCTTCTTGATAATAATTTTCATCCCACACAGGTGAGCCAGATCAAAAAATGCAATCACTTAGTTCTCTTTCAGTAAATACGTATTGAGCATCTAATATATTTCAGGCACTATTTTAGGCACTCTGGAGAAATAGAGATAGCTACAGGCCTTGCTTTCATGGAACATATGTTGCAATTGTAGAAGTGAACAGAAAACAAATTAATATATAGAAATATAGTGAAATAATAAATATATAGAAATATAATGTCACATAGTAAGAAGTACTATGAAGGAAAACATTTAGAACAAGAGGATAAAGAATGATTTGAAGTAGAGGGAGCTATTTTAGATGAGATTGCCAGGGATGGTTTCTCTGCATATGTCTGAATAAATCCATATCCTTAAATCTAGTGTAAGGCACATGTTCAATGAACATTGGAAGAAGAGTACAAAGAAGTAAGTGAAACAGAGATAGACACAAAGTACAATAGTAGCAAAAGGGAAGGGAAAGATGATCTTTATCTGGATTAGGACAGGCCCGAAAAGATGCCTAGGACGAGACTGGCATTAGCCAGAGTGACAAGGGTAGAGAAAGGCTGTCAGTCACAGTAGTGTTCCTGCCAATGCAGGGAGGTGTGGAAGAGCATTGTATCAAGTTTCCTCTTGCTAAATAATAAGTTACCACAAATTTAGTGGCTTAAATAACACAAATTTTATGATGTTACAAATCTGGAGGTCAACTGTCCACAATAGTTCTCACTGGGCCAACATCAAGTTGTCAGCAGGGTTGTATTCCTTTGGAGTTTCCTTGGGGGAAAATCTGTTCCCTTGCTTTTTCCAGCATCTAGAGGTTACCTACATTTTTGAGTTATAGGCCTATTCTTCTGTCTTCAAAGCCAGAAACACAGCTCAACTCAATTTGACCTCTGCTTCAGTCACCACATCCCCTTCCCTGAGTACGACCCTCCTGCTTCCTTCTTATAAGGACACTTATGATTATATTAGGCCCATCTGGAAAACGCAGGACACTCTCTTCATATTAGATCAGCTGGTTAGCAACGTAAATGGTCTCTGTATCCTTAATTCCCCTTTGATGTGTAACATAACATATTCACAGGTTCTGAGGATTGGTGGAGATCTTTGGAGCATCACTGTTCTGATTTTCAGAAGCATTATGTATTTAGAGATTTGCAAATGGTTTGGGAATGCACAACTGTAGAGTACGTGTAATATCTAAGGAAGGGGCTAGATAAATAGCCATGAGCTAGATTTAGAAGGTCCTTGTCAGCTATTCAGAATTGGGACCCCATTCTAGAAAGCAATGACAAACGATTTTGATAGATCAGGGAGGTCTATGATGTGTATGAGTGTTTGAGATGTCACTCATTCAGAAAGTTGTGTTGGTAGCTAGGGCTAGAAGAACAGATAAGAAGATATTTCAAAAATCTCCACATAAGATTTGGAGAGTGAGTTATATAATCCCCAACTCACACACTGACAAAGAGGCTAGGAATAAAAGGAGCCAGGGGGAAGTAAATGAACCTCTTATTTCAAGTTCAGGTACATAGGATGGGAATATGGATTCCCAAATTGTATCAGAACATTGACATACCTTAAATTTAAGCGTATCTCAAATGCCAGGTCACTTTGGAAGATAAATAGTGAGTCTTTCCAAAACAGAGAATCTTTTTCATTACCCTTTCTTTAGGGATCCCACATTTGAGGAGAAAATTAGGGAGAAAGTTATATTGCTTCATAAACAAGTACTTAATTTTCTTAAGTTAATTTGTTCAGTCTCAAAACTACCAGTCATAGCTTCCAATCACAATTACTGAGCAGTCAGTGAAAGCCATGGGAATTCATCTTTTCTTCTCCCCTAAAATGTCTGAAAATTTCCCTCTTTATATGCTGTACACTGTTTAAGTTAGGCATATATACACTTTCTCTTGGGCTTTTGCAATTATTGAAATAACTTTGAAGATGTAGCAGGGGTAAGGGCATGAGGGAGTCTGTCGTAGTCACTTCCACTCTTGGTGGAACTCTGAAGTTCTATAGAAACTGGCTCCTTAAGGTTCTTTGTCTTGGTTCACTATTTTCTTTCTACCTGACTCTGTTCCCCATACTGGAAAAATGTATGGGAGAAGTAGGTTGTTTTTTTTTTAATTGTTTTATTGCAAGGTAGATTTAGACTCTATTCTTTGGGGTGTTATAGGCATAAAAATAGAGAAAATCATAAAGGTTGACTATATGTAGAATTTTCTTCATAAGCAAATTTATATGAATTATGAAAAGGGCAGAGATTTTATAGATTTCCTTTGCTTATGGATTTTGTTTTACAGTAAAAAAACAGAATTTTTTTAGAATCCATTAAAGATATATGTATATGTACATGGACACACAAATAGAATGATATGAAAGATGATCGAGTTATATTATTAGATAAAAAGTAACTTGTAGAATTGTACATATATCATTATAATAGTTATATAAAAATTGGATATATGTAAGTACTTGGATGCATAGAAAATCTTTGAAAGAATAAAAAACAAAACAAAAAATAACTAACAGGGCTAAATGAAGCTGGGTATTAGGGCTAAGTAGGACTGATCATTTAAATTTTTACTGTATAACTTTCTACATAATTTGATATTATTTTACCCAGTACTTTTGTAATTGAAAAAAATACTTTAATGTATTTACTTCTTTTCCATAGAGCATTAAAAAATGACCTCGAATATTTTAGAGTCCTATAAAATTCAAAAATGTATTTTAATAAATCCTATCTTTTAGTAGAAAAAGACTACTAAGAAATAACTGAGCGTATGGAGGATCATACTCATATATGTTTGTATGTTCATATCTTGAAGCTTTCCTTTTTTTTTTTTTTTTTTGTTGTTGTTGGGGATTCATTGAGGATACAATAAGTCAGGTTACACTGATTGCACTGATTGCAATTGTTAGGTAAAGTTCCTCTTGCAATCATGTCTTGCCCCCAGAAAGTGTGGCACACACCAAGGCCCCACCCCCCTCCCTCCTTCCCTCTTTTTCCTTTTCCTCCCCCCCATGACCTTAATTGTCATTAATTGTTCGCATATCAAAATTGAGTACATAGAATTCATGCTTCTCCATTCTTGTGATGCTTTACTAAGAATAATGTCTTCCACTTCCATCCAGGTTAATATGAAGGATGTAAAGTCTCCATTTTTTTAAATAGCTGAATAGTATTCCACGGTATACACATACCACAGCTTGTTAATCCATTCCTGGGTTGGTGGGCATTTGGGCTGTTTCCACATTTTGGCGATTGTAAATTGAGCTGCAATAAACAGTCTAGTACAAGTG